>SJYT01067033.1:63725-118109 GCA_006410635.1 Cephalophus harveyi | reverse complement strand
ATAAACTGTGGAAAATTCTGAAAGAGATGGGAATACCAGACCACCTGACCTGCCTCTTGAGAAACCTATATGCAGGTCAGGAAGCAACAGTTAGAACTGGACATGGAACAACAGACTGGTTCCAAATAGGAAAAGGAGTCCGTCAAGGCTGTATATTGTCACCCTGCTTATTTAACTTCTATGCAGAGTACATCATGAGAAAGGCTGGACTGGAAGAAACACAAGCTGGAATCAAGATTGCGGGGAGAAATATCAATAACCGCAGATATGCAGATGACACCACCCTTATGGCAGAAAGTGAAGAGGAACTCAAAAGCCTCTTGATGAAACTGAAAGAGGAGAGTGAAAAAGTTGGCTTAAAGCTCAACATTCAGAAAACGATCATGGCATCCGGTCCCATCACATCATGGGAAATAGATGGGAAACAGTGGAAACAGTGTCAGACTTTATTTTGGGGGGCTCCAAAATCACTGCAGATGGTTATTGCAGCCATGAAATTAAAAGATGCTTACTCCTTGGAAGAAAAGTTATGTCCAACCTAGATAGCATATTGAAAAGCAGAGACATTACTTTGCCAACTAAGGTCCATCTAGTCAAGGCTATGTTTTTTCCTGTGGTCATGTATGGATGTGAGTGTTGGACTGTGAAGAAGGCTGAGCACTGAACAATTGATGCCTTTAAACTGTGGTGTTGGAGAAGACTCTTGAGAGTCCCTTGGACTGCAAGGAGATCCAACCAATCCATTCTGAATAACTTCAGCCCGGGGATTTCTTTGGATGGAATGATGCTAAAGCTGAAACTCCAGTACTTTGGCCACCTCATGCGAAGAGTTGACTCATTGGAAAAGACTCTGATGCTGGGAAGGATTGGGGGCAGGAGAAGGGGACGACAGAGGATGAGATAGCTGGATGGTATCACTGACTCGATGGACGTGAGGAGTCGGTGATGAACAGGGAGGCCTGGCGTGCTGCGATTCATGGGGTCGCAAAAAGTCAGACACGACTGAGCGACTGAACTGAACTGAATGCTATCTAACCATCTCATCCTCTGCTGCCCCGTTCTTTTGTCTTTAATCTTTCCCAGCATCAAGTCTTTTCCAGTGAGCTGACTCTTCACATCAGGTGGCTAAAGTATTGGAACTTCAGCAACAATCCTTCCAGTGAATATTCAGGGTTAATTTCCTTTAAGAATGAGGGGTTTGATCTCTTTGCTGTCCAAGGCACTCTCAGGAGTTTTCTTGAGAACCACAATTTGAAAGCATCAATTCTTTGGCACTCAGCCTTCTTAACAGACCAACTCTCAAATCTGTACATAACTATTGGAAAAGCCATAGGTTTGACTATATGGACCTTTGTTGGCAAAGTGATGTCTGTGCTTTTTAATACTCTGTCTAGGTTTGCCATATCTTTGGTTCTTTTGTGTATTCTTGCCATCTCATCTTAGTCTCTTCTGCTTCTGTTATATCTTTATCATTTCTGTCCTCTATCATGCCCATCCTTGCATGAAATTTTCCCTTGATATCTCCAGCTTTCTTGAAGAAATCTCTAATCTTATCCATTTTATTGTTTTCCTCTATTTCTTTGCATTGTTCATTTAAGAAGGCCTTCTTATCTCTCCTTTGCTATTCTCTGAAACTCTGCATTCAGCTGGTGTATCTTTCCCTTTCTCCTTTGTCTTCTACTTCTCTTCCTTCCTCAGCTATTGGCAAAGCCCCCTCAGAAAACCACTTTGCCTTCTTACATTTCTTTTTCTTTGGAATGGTTTTGGTCACTGCCTCCTGCATATTGTTATGGACCTCCATCCACTCTGTCTGCTGCTGCTGCTGATAAGTCACTTCAGTCGTGTCCGACTCTGTGCGACCCCATAGACGGCAGCCCACCAGGCTCCCCCATCCCTGGTATTCTCTAGGCAAGAACACTGGAGTGGGTTGCCATTTCCTTCTCCTCCACTCTGTCTAGTCACCTCCAATCATAAGGGATTTGTTTTAGGTCATACCTGAATGGCCTAGTAGTTTTCCCTACTTTCTTCAATTTAAGCCTAAATTTTGTAGTAAGGAGCTCATGATCTGAGCTGATTTTTTCTGTATACCTCCCATATTACCCTGATGATATATTGTCACTGCCCATACTGTACTATCTTGTAGTCATATTTTTATTTTTCCATATTCCCCTTTCTCACATATACTGTTACATGTGAATTCCTTGAGGAAATCAGCCAGGTCTTACTAGTATTTTTGTCCACAGTGTCTAGCATATAGTAGGTTCCCAGTGTTTGATGATGAATGAATAAATAAATCAGTCAGTGAACTTTTTTTTCTTGTGTAGAGGCAGAAGACCAAAGACGTGATATCTCAGCTGGAACTTAGGGAATACCTAAGATTCACTTGGCACAGGAAAGGAGAAGGAAAAAAATATTCCTGTCCAAGGCAACATTATTTGCAAAGGCATAGAAACAAGAAAAAGACCACCATGTTTAAGATGCAGCAGATCATTCTTTGTATCAGAAACTAGACACTTGTCAGAAATAAAGCTCAATATCAGTATAAACATTTTCCAAATTATGCTGGGCAAGCCTTATACTAGTGCTACAGAATTCTTAAAATAGGATCTGTGTATTATTTTGTAGCCTAGTGAATCTTGGGTAGACTGTGGCATTTAAATAACTCACTTATAGCATGTAGAGAACAGGGAGCCTCCACCTACACTGTTGGTGAGAATGTAAATTGGTATAGCCACTGCAGAAAGCAATATGAAAGTTTCACAGAAAACTAAAAATAGAACTACCATATAACCTGGCAATTCCACTCCTGGGTATGTATCCAAAAAAGCAAAAACAGTAATGAAAAAAGATACATGCACCCCAGTGTTCGTGGCAACATTATTTATAATTGTCAAAATATGGAACCAGTCTAAGTGTCCATCAACAGATGAATGGATAAAGACATTACACACACACACACAATGGACTGCTAGTCATCCATAAAAAAATTATGAAGTTTTGCCTTTTTCTGCAATGTGGATGGACTTAGAGGATATTATGCTAAGTGAAGGGGCTTTCCCAGTGTCTCAGGCAGTAAAGAATCGGCCTACAATTCAGGAGACCCCAGTTCGACCCCAGGGTCAGGAAGATTCCATGGAGAAGGGAATGGCTACCCACTCCAGTATTCTTGCCTGGAGAATTTCATGGGCAGAGGAGCCTGGGAGGCTACAGTCTATGCAAAGAGTAGGATACAATGGAGCTGTTGCTGCTGCTGCTGCTAAGTCACTTCAGTCGTGTCCGACTCTGTGCAACCCCATAGACAGCAGCCCATCAGGCTCCCTGTCCCTGGGATTCTCCAGGCCAAGAATACTGGATTGGGTAAGCCATTTCCTTCTCCAATGCATAAAATGAAAAGTGAAAGTGAAGTCGCTCAGTCGTGCCCAACTCTTAGCGACCCCATGGACTGCAGCCCACCAGGCTCCTCCATCCATGGGATTTTCCAGACAAGAGTACTGGAGTGGGGTGCCATTGCCTTCTCCGATATATGCTAAGTGAAATAAGTCAGACAAAGAAAGATACTATATGATATCATTTATATATGGAATTGAAAATAAACAAGTAAATATAACAAAAAAGCAGCAGACTCATAGGTGTAGAGAACAAACTAGAGGTTACTAGTGGGGAGAGGAAAGGAGGAAGGGGCAATATAGGGGTAAGGAAATACAAGCTATTAGATATAAAATAAGCTACAAGCATATGTTGTACAACACAGGGAATATAGCCAATATTTTATAGTAACTATAAATGGAGTATAATCTTTAAAAGTTGCAAACCACTATATTCTACGCTTGTAATTGATATAACATTTGCAGCAACTATATTTCAATAAATAATTAAATAAACACTAATTCCTGGTCATATGTACATCTCAATCTGTCATTATTATTTTATTCTCCTCAGATTTGCAGGCTATTTTGTAGTGTTTATGTGTATGGTAAAATGGGAGTAAGGAGGGGCAATTATTACTGGAAACTTACATAACAGAATTTTTACTTTAGTTTCCAGAATTTAATTGCATCAAATTATGGTTGAGTAGACCCAATGGTTCAGACGGTAAAGCATCTGTCTACAATGTGGGAGACCCGGGTTCGATCCCTGGGGTGGAAAGATCCCCTGGAGAAGGAAATGGCAATCCACTCCAGTACTATTGCCTGGAAAATCCCATGGACAGAGGAGCTTGGTACGCTACAGTCCATGGGGTCGCAAAGAGTCAGACACGACTGAGCGACTTCACTCACTCACTCAGACCCTATACCTTAGGAACCATCCAGAATGGAATTGCACAATAGGATATATGAGTAACTCAAGCATTAAAGGGAGAAATCAAGTCAGCTGATACACTTTTCTCTAAATTGGCCATCAGTGAGACCTTAGTTAAATTATGTTAGGCTGCTGCAGTAGCTAAGACTGTCAGTATCAACAGGCTTTTGAACTTAGCATACTAAGTGCTCAGCCTCTTTCTTCCTGGAATATAGAAGTAAAAAGAGTCTTGATTAGATTGTATCACTTCTCTTGAGCTACTGGCAAGGACCTAGGGAGGGAAAATACATGTGCTAACTGCTGATGACAGCCATGCCTTGTAGTTTTTTGTGGCGGTGGTAACACATAAGACTTATCATTTTAATCATGTTTAACTGTGCAGTTCAGTGACACTAAATACATTTACGTTGTTTTGCAACTGTCACTACCTTCCATCTCCAAAACTATTTCATCACCCCAAACTGAAACTGTATACTCGTTAAAAAATAACTTCCTATTCTTCCCTTTTCCCAGCCCATAACAACCACCATTCTACTTTTTGATAATTATAATTTTGAATACTCTAATTACCTCAAAAAAGTGAAATCATACGATGTTTGGCCTTTTGTGGCCGGCTTGTTTCAGCTATTTTCACTTATTTCATAATCCCTTCAAGTTTCATCAATATGTATATGGATAACATATGTAAGAATTTCCTTCTTTTTTAAGGCTGAATAATATCCTTATATGTATGTACCACATTTTCTTTACCCTTTCATCTGTCAGTGGATACTTGGGTTACTTCCACTTTTTGACTATTGTGAATAATGCCACTATAAAAATAGGCACACAAAATCTGTTCAAGTTTCTGCTACTACTTCTTTTCAATATATACCTAGAAGTGAAATTGCTGGATTGTATAGAAATTCTATCTTTAATTTTTTGAGGACTCACCTTGTAGCTTTTTTAAATGTTAGAGGAAGAGCAGTATGTGAAGGGTATGTAGCTGTTGCCATTGTAGTAATGATTGAAGTTCTAAGATCTAAATTTTGGTCCTTTCTTAGCCATCTGTAAAATATGCGATCTTGGGTAGGTTACCTGTTTAAACTCTTAATTCACCTCTAAAATGAATATAATAATGCTTTACTAGATATTGTTAAGAATTAAATGAAATTATATATGTGATAATACTTAGTAATTTATAAAATGCTATATAAACATTTACTAGATAAACTAGATCAGCTGCCAGAAAAATTCAGCCCTAGTGCTATCTTTGATTATTAAATACTATTACTGAGTTATTCAAATCCCAGAAAAGTTATTCGCTTGGGATCTGTACTGGTGTCACACTTCCATTTTCATTCACCACACTGGACAGAATAGTTTCAGATAAGGAGGTAACCCAAGTAATTTATTTTGACCCTAAGCAGATGCCATAGGGTCCACTATCAGAGGCTGCCTTATAGCTTCAGGTTCATTTGGGAATTAATGTTGTATATGTGTATACAAACAAGGCCCTCTAGTCCCACCACTTCCCTGGTCTTACAAAGTATGGTCCATAGGTCAGGATAGCGCTAGAATAGTTTCAACCTCCTGAAGGTACCTAAGCTAATTCTCCCAATTCAGGTGTCATTTTCCTTAAAAAGGGTCAATATCACTATCACTGTGGATCAGAGTACAAAATTTAAAATCTATCTGTACTTACTTCTTTGTCCTGGGTTCTGGAAACCAGAGGACCCAAAGTAGCTAAGAATGACAAAGCTAAAAACAAAAGACAGACCAAAAAAAACTATCCATCCAGCTGTGGAAACAATAGAATTTTCTAAACCTATACAAACATGTGTAAATCAAGTTGTATATACCTATAGTCTTTGGAGGGAAGTTTGATTTTTTTTCCCCTCCTCTTCTTCTTCCTTCTCTACCTCCTATTAATTATTATATTACTTCTTGAATAGCAATAGTGATAATAATAAGGGCAGATTCTGACGAGAGGATTTAAGTAATTGGTCGTGACTCTTGAAACTTTTATTCTTATTGGCATGAAATCAAACTCCTGGGAACTCACCAAAGATGCTTGTCATCCAGAATATATGAATAGTGGTTTGAATATTCACTTCACACATTACTGATGCTCTTCTTCTAGTCCGATTCTGTGCGACCCCAAAGACGGCAGCCCACCAGGCTCCCCCATCCCTGGGATCCTCCAGGCAAGAACACTGGAGTGGGTTGCCATTTCCTTCTCCAGTGCATGAAAGTGAAAAGTGAAAGTGAAGTCGCTCAGTCATGTCCTACCCTCAGCGACCCCATGAACTGCAGCCTACCGGTCTCCTCCGTCCATGGGATTTTCCAGGCAAGAGTACTGGAGTGGGGTGCCATTGCCTTCTCCGACTGTGTAGCTACTCATATTCAAATAACCCCTACAAGTGTTACTATTCTTTGACTAATCTAATCTTTCATTTCAGACACTAGGAGGCATCTCTTCCTTCTGTCGCCTGTTCCTTGGGATAGAAATCAGGAGACCTGACTGAGCCCTTATACAAGCCTTGTCAGACAAGTACTTGTGTCCATCTTGTTTAGGACCACCTGTTTAACCCACTGCACTCAACATCCATATTTTCCTTTTTTTCTCTTACAGATGGAATGGGGAGAGTCCTTGCTCAAGATGTATATGCAAAAGACAACCTACCCCCTTTCCCAGCATCAGTAAAAGATGGCTATGCTGTCCGAGGTAAATATATTTTGGTTTTCTTGAGTATCAACATACTCACATTGGTTTTGGGGGGTTTGTTGGCTTGTTTTGCTTTGTTTTTAGTGTTCTGTTTTTAGATTTTTGGCTCAGCCCAGGTACCTAATGACCATTATATCTGTTTCCCCTTTGGTTGTCAAAATTCATTCACAGATTAACCTACACCTGTGTATTTTCTGGCACAATCTTGAGTAAAACTTCAGAGAAAATACTGTAGTTACTTGGAAATTCTTACTCACAGATAAATATGTAGAGATTGATAAAGATACTGTGCCATAATTCTTTTGGCCTCTACATATACCAGATAGCAGACCGTCTTAGTCTTAAGTTTTCCAAATGTTTTCTAGTGGAAAACATCTATAGGTCCAAGGAAGACAAGCAAACTCCCACCATGGGATAAAGTGGGCCAGTTTTTTCTTTTGCTTTAAATTCAAACATCAATAAGAGCTTCATAGAAAGCAAGTGTGAGGGAAACCTCTAAATCCCTAGAAGGTCCTATATTTCAGAGCTCCAAAGCCCCAGATGGTACCAGCAGTTCACGCCTTCAGAATTGCCTGGGATGGCATAAAGCTCAAAAGCAAAATCATTTGCCTCCCTAAAGCCCAATTTAAGAAAACACGAAATGAAAATGCAATTGAATTGCTTAGAAACTAATATCAGTTATATTATATTGGCTGACATCATTGAAGAAACGTCTAAAAACATTTCCCAGTTTATCAGAGCTGTTAAGAATGCCAGTTCCTTTCTAATGATCATTTATGGAGTCCCTTAGTTGACTGTCTTCATTTTTTTTTTTTATACTGTCTCTAACCATTAAAATATCTTCCTCTTTCTTGTGATTAAATATATTCACTGATCTCCTCAATGTTGCATCACCAACTCTTAGGAGTATCTTTCTGTGTTGGAGACAGTAGAACAAATGGTTCAAGTTATGGACTTCAAGCAAAGAAAGTGATCTGGGCTCTCATACCAGTTCCATCTGTGTAACTTTAAGCAAATCAGTTCAACTTTTTGATCCTTGGTTTTCTTGTCTATAAAACTGTGATAATTATAACCATACTTAGCCCAACAGGTTATTGTGAGGACTGAGTGGAACTGTAGAAAGTCTTAAAGTATCTGGCATAAAAAAAAGCTCTCAGTGTTTTTAATGCTTCATAACAGTACCTATTATTATCAATCATATTTACTTAAACCATCTCTGAAAAAAGGATAACATTATCTGAACTGTTATTCTCATAAAACAATGGAGAGGTTAATTCCTCCTAGTATATTCTTTCTCTCGAAGCTATCTTAAATGCACCTAATTTAGCTTGATCTCACTAAATTAGTTGTTTTCGTTGTCCAGTCACTAAGTCATGTACGACTGTTTACAACCACATGGACTGCAACATGCCAGGCTTCCCTGTCCTCCACTATCTTCTGACATTGCTCAAGTTCATGTCCATTGAATCGGTGATGTTATCTAAATTAGAGCTGAAAACAAACAACAAATACCTGCTGCCTCCTTTGTTTTCTAAGTTCATTTCTTCTATAATGTTTATTAAGATGAATACTATTCAGAAAGAAATTATTTCAGTATTCTGATAGCCTCATTGACTCTTCTTTCTTATTCCCTCTAAAATGTAACTTCTGTCTGAACTTTTAATTGGTAGCCATATTGGATTGTTTTGAAATGAAAAAGAATTCTTACTTCCAGAGTAGAACAAAAAACTACAGCAGATGAAACGCCAAAGGGAAAAGAAAGTCTATTTTTTTTTTTACATTCTCAGTAATATAAAGTAGGAGAAAGTGAGGAGGTAAATAATACGAGACAGAATTATTCCAAAACAGAATGTTGTTCTGTGATTTTTACCTAAGGTAGCAGCAGCTCAATCCACATGAACAATGAAAGAGCCTTTCTGCAACTGTACAATCTATCAAAGAAATGTATATATAAAATTACCATTTAGACTGTCATAGTCTATTGTTTTAAAGTGGTGGTGTTTTTAGTTATTTCACATGTACACAAACACACAGAGACATTTAAAATGGCATCTCACAGTATAAAAGGTTCAACAGACACGCTGCCATGCAGCTAATTCACATTATTTCTTTCCTGTGAAGTATTGCTAGTTCTCTAAGATATGGAACATATAACAGAGAGGTAACAGAAAACCATCGTGGAAATGGTTACATTTCAAAGTTGGAATGGTTGGTTAATTATGATCAACATCACAATTAAGGCAGCAAAGGTCCTCAGTGAACGAAAAGGCATGGTCTAAGTCTTTTCTGTGCTGTAACACCACCCTGGGCGGTGTTTTGGTGAAGAGCAGCCTTGAGGCTGCTGTTGTGGCTCTCTACCACTCTGCTTCCTGTACCTCTTCTCTCCACCCTGTCTTCCTTTACTCCCATTCCTTCCTCCCCACTCCCTTTATTCTCCCTGTTTTTCTTCTCCTCTGCCTTTGCCTTAGGCCTTCCAGTAATAACCCGTGGCACCTGTGAACATTGCTAACCCTCTAGGTGTAAAGAGGTTCCTAACTTGCTCTGGATCACTAAGCATTAGCCAGTATCCTTCAGAAACATGTGGGATAAAACTCCAAACCAGTTGGAGGATCTCTTGCTTTCAGGTATGTGGGTTGAAAAATCAAGACAGTAACAAGTAGCTAAAGAAATAGGAACAGCTTTTAAAGAATAAGAAAGAATAGAGGAATAAAGAAGACAGAAATTAAGTGATGATGATGTAAACTAATAAATCTAAAACTACATTCAGGAGGAGAAGGGAGTGAATTCGAAAGATAAAAGCAGAGAACATGAAAGTAGCGTTTACCAGCTAGAAGCAATACAATAGTTTTATTCATATTTGTGAAGAGTTATTTCTTCCTTCACACTGATTAAGCTAATCATCTTCTTGATGCATTCACAGCTTCCTATAGAGATGTGGATGCCCATTGTCTCACAGTTGCTTCTTAATTCATTAATAAAGACAAATATATCTCAATACCAAGTTCACTCTCTTGAAAATGTTCAATTTGAAAGACTTATCACTTCAGAATTAGTTTAGGTATCATTTAGGCAAAGGAAAAATTATAAACAAGCTGATAATTATTTTAAAAACCATGTGCAGCAAACAATTCCAGAAAATTAAGAGAAATCTTTGCATTTTAAGTTAATAATTTTTTTTCTTTTTTTCATGCTGATTAAATACATGCTTATGGAAATATAGAAAATCAAAAAGAACATTTTTAAATTACCCATTATCTCTGTCTGCTGCTGCTGCTGCTAAGTCACTTCAGTCGTGTCCGACTCTGTGCAACCGCATAGACAGCAGCCCACCAGGCTCCCCCGTCCCTGGGATTCTCCAGGCAAGAACACTTGAGTGGGTTGTCATTTCCTTCTCCATTATCACTGTCTAGCTGCTATTAACATCTATGTACTTCCTCCCAGTAGGTTAAAGTACATACTAAAATTCTGTATAACCTTTTTAATTTTGAGCTAGTTCTTATTCTGTCACAAAAGTCATGTTTAAGAGTTTCTGTTTTGTCCAGTTAAGTCCTGTTTGGCCGTAGCTGGTTCTCCAATTCACTTGACAGCCTTTAGTCTTCCACCGTAGGACACTTTGGATGAAGAAGAGAGCCTTATGATATAGGAGCACTACTCAAGTGAGCCGAGAGATGATTTGAAATAATTAATTTTAGTTAATTCCAAAAAAATCTTAAAATAATATATTTAAGGAAATAATATATCTTTTCCCAATACTAACAATATATGGGCATTTTTCTCCTAGAAGATGATGATAAAGAATATGAAATGCCTTCTAATTTGTCTGAACTACTCCTTGCTCCCTGCTTTCCAGGCAGCAGATTTAAAATCCCAAACAATTCACCAGATTTAATCCCTCAGTATAAGTGCAGCAAGTACTGATCCTGTCGTGTTAGGCTCGTCATCTACCTTTGCCACCACTCAAAACTCTTTCTATAATGTTAATTTTAGTATACACAGAAATACTGTTATCCTGTTGCCTATCCACCAGTCTTAGTTTGGTTTCATAGTTAGCGTAAACAAAATCTTAGTCCCTCTGCCTTATTCCTCCATTGAAGATACTTCCGAGGACCTCTGAAAGTTATGCTATCTCTCTGGCCTCCGTTTATTCAGCCCTAATGTGGAAACAATGAGACTTTTGTTACTGAAAATAAATGAATGGGTATAAGAGATTTAAAGAGAGCTCCCACGTGACTAGAAAATGAAAATGAAGGATAATTCTAGGGCAAATAGCCTTAGGATGATCATTTTCTGTATATTGCCACGTTGAATAGTTATCTAATGCTATCAATTTTCTATCAAATGATATAATCAGAGATCTTCAAATAAAGAGGTGAACAAGACTAAAAGTGTTTCCACATTAAAAAGGTGGAGGTGGAAGCAGCTTCAGGGTCTAGCATTAAGCTTTATAAATTGCTTACACAGTGCATTTGCTGTTAGGATTTGGTTTATATTGCTTTTATCACTTCCTTCAAATTAAATTCTACAGTTGCAAAACATAAAAGAAAAGCTATTAACCGAAATGCCAGAATTGAGGGGTGGGGGGCGGTGGAAAGAGTCTAAGCCTTTACAGAAATCCTTGGAATCCATCCATTGTTTCTAATGGCATACTGTGGCTGATTTAGTTTCTTTTTTTCCAAGCTTTAGGTTCATCTGCCACTGTACCTCCACTTCTGCCCCCTCCCACCCAAGCTGGTAGAATTCATCTTGAAAATGGCAACCGTTTTCTTTCTTTTTTTTTTAATGTATCTCTTTAATAGCTTTTTAAAATAAGTATCAACAAGTTAGGTAGATTGATCATTACTTTTTTTTTACTTTATGTAAATAATGAGCCTTGTTGGTATAAAATCAGAACTTCTGTTGTAGTTCACTAATTTTTTTATTTAAGTTTTCTATTAGTCTGAATTTGTCTGGATTCCGTTCAGTTTTACAGTGCTCTGCTTCTCAAAAAGGGTAGTCCCTTAACCAGCTGCATAAGCATCAGCTTGTTAGAAATGTAGAACCTCAGGACCTATCCCAGCCTACTGAATCAGAATCTGTATTTTAACAAGCTCTCTAAGTGATTTCTATGTACATTAAGAGTTGAGAAGCACTGTTAAAAGAGAAATGGTAAAAATGACTCCTCCATTGGTATCAGGGACTTTCTATAATGTTGGCTGACTAAACCTTCCTTAGCCAACAACAGAGAGGCATAGTTCCCAGGTGGAAATTTTCAGAGGAAAGTGGAGAACCTAGTTAAAGTGAGATATATTCTCTCCCCAGTCAGTGTACCTTCCTTGGTAACAAAGCCTCTTGCTTCTTTCGCTTAAAGACTGCTTCAGATGTTGGCTTCCCTGACACTCTATACCAGCTTGGCCCCACATTATCTCTAGCCACTCATTGTATAATGACATTTGCTTGGAGCGCTTGTGCAGAACACTGAGATGAGTGTTTTGAGTGTATGCGTATTAGAATGTGTGAAGAGGGAAACAGGAAAACAAGAGAAGGACTGAAGAGCAGACAATTTCAAAAAAGAAATATAGGAAGTAATCCCTACCTCAAATGAGCTTATTATCTAGCTGAAGAGATAAAATACACATGTTTATAAAATTGTTTAAGAAAATTTACAAAGCACAATACTAATGCATACAAGACAGTTTACAAACTTCCTGCCTAAGTATCATGGAAACGCAAAGTTCAATTCTTTATTTTAACAAGTATTCACTGAGCATCAATGAGAGCTTAGCACTATGTTAGACATAACCTAAGTTATATGGAATTGATCAGAGCAATCTTTCTAAACATTCTAAAGATGGTAAATGTTGACTCACATTTTAAAGAAAATAATATACCATGAACCAGCAGAAAAAGTAAGGCATTCAAAATACAGCATTTTGTATTAGAAAATATTTATTGTTTCATTCGTGGATTCATTTTTCTAAAAAGATTCTTAGGAGCCACACTCATTCATTTCTTTCACTTGCATATACTTCATATATTAAACACTTATTGAATACCTATTTTTCAGCAGGTACCAGGAATTTCCCTGAGACAAATAAGCAAATGATTACAAATACATTAAGAAACCATAATTAGAGTTACTTCAGGAATACACTGGGGAAATAAAAGAGAAAGGGGAAGGAAGTCAGATATGACTTCCTAGAGAAGGTGACACTTGAGCTGAGTCCTAAAAACTAAGAAGTTTTTAACCAGAAGGCAGGGAGAAGGAAAGGCCACTCCAAGCAGTGGGAGTAGCATGTGTTATGGAGCTGAAATATGAGTCATCTTGGTATTCTCGGTACGTGAGAGAGTAGCTAGACTATAAGATAGATGGAGGACAAGAACCAGAGCCTTTACACATACTGTTTCCTTTAGGTGAATATCTTTAGATGCAGCATGTCCATTTCCATTTCCCCTCTCTCTCTCGTTACCACCTCTCCTCCATTTCCATTTCCCCTCTCTCTCCCCTTACCACCTCTCCTCTCTCACACACACACACACACACACACACACACACTTTTTGCCTACTTAGTTCTGGCCTATCCTTCATATTCAAATCATAAATCCTTTATATCAAGGTGGCTTTCCCTGACCCTCCAGGGTAGTTCAGGTACTCTCAGTGTATGCTCTCATTAAATTGTGTTCCTTTCCTTTAGAGTGGTTTTCTTAATTTATATTTGCATATTCATTAATGTGACTATTTTATTAACATTAAAATCTATCTCCCTCACTATCTCAGTGGCTTTAAGAGTTGGGTTTCAACACACCCATAAAAAGACAGGCACTAAATACATTATACATCATAAACCAAGGATATACATATACAATACATATAAATATACATGTATGCATATATATAAACAAAACAAGTTTCTTGAAATAATATTCATCTTTACCATGTGTGATAAAATTTATTTTCCATTTTTCATTTAAAAAATTGCTTACAAGATGATTTTAGAGCCCACCTCTATTTGTGTAAAACATTGCAACAAACTGACACTGCATTAAAATAGAAACAGTATCTAGTTTTACTTCGGTTTCCCTGGTGGCTCAGTCATAAAGAATTTGCCTACAATGCAGGAGACGCAGGTTCAACCCCTGGGTCAGGAAGATCCCCTGGAGAAGGAAATGGCAACCCACTCCAGTCTTCTTACCTGGGAAATCCCTTGGACAGGGGAGCCTGGGGGGCTGCACTCCATGAGGTTGCGAAAGAGTTGGAGATAACTTAGCGTCTACTCAACAACAACAAGTTTTACTCTCTACTCTGTCCCAGCATCTAGTATGACATTTATGACATAGAAGACACTCAGTAGAAATTCAGTGACTAAATGAAAGAAATAAAGAGCCTTAAAAGGTATGTTTTAACATATGGTTATTTTAAATATTTTAAAACCATATATTAAAGTATGGTTATTCACATTTTTATCAACAAGCCAACTGAAGTTTAAAGAAAAATTTAGTAATTTGCTGAAAATCCTAAAGCTAATAATAGTCAGAACGAGGATTCAGATTCAACTTTTACTCTAAAACCATGCTAATTTCCCCTTGTTCAAGAGGCAAAAAAAGAAAGCGTCTAGGTTGCTATGGGGAGGCAGAAAGCTAATAATATCTCTAGCAGAAAAATAAAAATGTTTATTCAGATTTGAGATGCAATTAGTGCAAAACTCTGAAAGATAATTGACTTCTTAATTTTCTAAAGTAAGAAAATTGTGATTAGTTTTAAAACACTGAGTGTGGGTATAAATGAAACAAAATTGGTAAAATGTTGATAATTGTTGAAGCAGTGATTTCTCTGTTTTAAACTGTCTCATTAAAAAGAAAAAAGAACCCATGAAAGCAGCATAATAAGAATGCCATTCAGGAAAACTGCAGTAGTCTCTTTTTTACAGGTAAACACTGAAAATATTAATATAGTAGGATTCCAAAAAAACACTAGAAAGCCAAGAGTTTATTAACTGAGACAAAGTCTAAAAAGCACAAGATACAACATATAGTAAGTAGAAGACATCTAATGTTTATTTTTTTTCCTCTTCACATTAGATTAACCAAAGCCAGCTATACAAAAAAAAGTGACTTATAAACAGCATGGTATATATAAGCCTTTAGAAAAAATACGGCTTTGCAGTCACATAAAGAAACAATGAATTTTATATCTCCTCTCTAAAAGTGTGAAAATACTTTTTATTATTTATAAACATGGCTGCAAATAATATTAAAATATTCATATATTTTGCTGTGTGTGTGCCCTGAGACCCTTGCAGTATGCTGATTACAAGGAGGTAATGGTCATGATCATAAAACTCATGAGGTACCTATTGCCTTGACAGTAGTATTGGTCTGAAATCCGCGTCGTGTGTGAAGAACACCCTTTTAAATATATTTATCTTCAGGAGTATTTTTTCATCCAGCCATTACTGTACTGTATGTGGAAAAAAATTGGATAGGAAGTTTTCTCCATCTCAATTCTGAAAGTGTTTTCTTCCCGTTTAAAAATAAGCAGTCAGTGGAAATTGTGATGCAGCACTGCCTATGTATTTTGTTTTTTTAGCAGCATTTTGATCCTTCATAAAAAAATAATGTTGTATTGGAAATTCAGGGTGTGAGCTTTCAAATCCTTGCTCTATCACTATCACTTGTTAAAGGTACTGAACCTTTTCTACCTGAGTTACTTCATTCTGTAACTCATTTCCTTCAAGCATCAGTTACGTTCAGTTCAGTCGCTCAGTCGTGTCCGACTCTTTGCGACCCCATGAATCGCAGCACGCCAGGCCTCCCTGTCCATCACCAACTCCCGGAGTTCACCCAAACTCATGTCCATCGAGTCGGTGATGCCATCCAGCCATCTCATCCTCTGTCATCCTCTTATTCTCCTGCCCCAAATCCCTCCCTGCATCAGAGTCTTTTCCAATGAGTCAACTCTTCGCATGAGGTGGCCAAAGTACTGGAGTTTCAGCTTTAGCATCATTCCTTCCAAAGAACACCCAGGGCTGATCTCCTTCAGAATGGACTGGTTGGATCTCCTTGCCCTACTTCATGCTTCCCTCATAGCTCAGTCGGTAAAGAATCTGCCTGCAGTATGGCAAAACCAATACGGTATTGTAAAGTAAAATAAAGTAAGAATAAAATTAAAAAAAAAAAAGAATCTGCCTGCAATGCAGGAGACCTGGGTTCGATTCCTGGGTCAGGAAGATCCCCTGGAGAAGGAAATGGCAATCCACTCCAGTATTCTTGCCTGGAAAATCCCATGGACAGAGGAGCCTGGCGGGCTACAGTCCATGGGATCACAAGAGTCAGACACAACTTAGCGACTAAAGCACCACCACCACTTCATGTGTAAGTCTCCACGAGTGTGTACACCCACATCACACATACATACCCTTTTATTTAGGAGGATAGACTAAAAGAACTTCCTATTTAAAAGTGCAAGAGTGGAAATTATGGAACAACAAGATAACTGTCTCCAAAGACACCAGGAAAGGGCACATTTAGAACCACTTCTATTGGTACTTGTAAATTGTGGATACCAACGATCTAACTAGTATTATAGTAACAAAACTTTTTTCTAAGCTAGGCGATCAGAAAAGTGTTCCAATGTCCTGAAGCCTTGCCTAATCATTTGAGTCAACTTTTAGAATTCCAAGACTAGGTTCTTATTCCTTGCCATAGGTGCATTCTGATGATTGTCCTTGCTTCTGTTCCTCTTACAGCTGCTGATGGCCCAGGAGATCGTTTCATCATTGGAGAGTCCCAAGCTGGTGAACAGGTGAGATTCATAAGCCTTAAAAAGGCCCTAAAGATTTTAGTTTCATGGACTTTCAGAGTCTAATCCTAAACTTCTGCCATTGTTTTTATGGAAATCTTAGAGAAGGATTAGATGGGTCATCAAAGAGATGAAATGATGATTCCCCTGAGAAAGAATCAAATGAATTCTTTCTTAACTGAAAGAACCTGCCTCTAGTCATATGCAGCATGGACACAGTGTTATTAGTATATCTCACAGACATGCCCCACAAGCATTTTCCAGCCCTGTGATTGGGTGAATCTTTCTTTTAGTATAAACATTAATGTTCTGAATAGAGCTATAATTTCTAAGTGGTTTTCTCAGACTTTTCCCCTAGAACACCCAGGGCTGATCTCCTTCAGAATGGACTGGTTGGATCTCCTTGCCCTACTTCATGCTTCCCTCATAGCTCAGTCGGTAAAGAATCTGCCTGCAGTATGGCAAAACCAATACGGTATTGTAAAGTAAAATAAAGTAAGAATAAAATTAAAAAAAAAAAAGAATCTGCCTGCAATGCAGGAGACCTGGGTTCGATTCCTGGGTCAGGAAGATCCCCTGGAGAAGGAAATGGCAATCCACTCCAGTATTCTTGCCTGGAAAATCCCATGGACAGAGGAGCCTGGCGGGCTACAGTCCATGGGATCACAAGAGTCAGACACAACTTAGCGACTAAAGCACCACCACCACTTCATGTGTAAGTCTCCACGAGTGTGTACACCCACATCACACATACATACCCTTTTATTTAGGAGGATAGACTAAAAGAACTTCCTATTTAAAAGTGCAAGAGTGGAAATTATGGAACAACAAGATAACTGTCTCCAAAGACACCAGGAAAGGGCACATTTAGAACCACTTCTATTGGTACTTGTAAATTGTGGATACCAACGATCTAACTAGTATTATAGTAACAAAACTTTTTTCTAAGCTAGGCGATCAGAAAAGTGTTCCAATGTCCTGAAGCCTTGCCTAATCATTTGAGTCAACTTTTAGAATTCCAAGACTAGGTTCTTATTCCTTGCCATAGGTGCATTCTGATGATTGTCCTTGCTTCTGTTCCTCTTACAGCTGCTGATGGCCCAGGAGATCGTTTCATCATTGGAGAGTCCCAAGCTGGTGAACAGGTGAGATTCATAAGCCTTAAAAAGGCCCTAAAGATTTTAGTTTCATGGACTTTCAGAGTCTAATCCTAAACTTCTGCCATTGTTTTTATGGAAATCTTAGAGAAGGATTAGATGGGTCATCAAAGAGATGAAATGATGATTCCCCTGAGAAAGAATCAAATGAATTCTTTCTTAACTGAAAGAACCTGCCTCTAGTCATATGCAGCATGGACACAGTGTTATTAGTATATCTCACAGACATGCCCCACAAGCATTTTCCAGCCCTGTGATTGGGTGAATCTTTCTTTTAGTATAAACATTAATGTTCTGAATAGAGCTATAATTTCTAAGTGGTTTTCTCAGACTTTTCCCCAACTCATATTATAAACAGGAAAACTTAGAAGAAGCAAATTATTTCATCTTTCTTGCTAATCATTTTGATTAATTTTACTCATTAGGGAGCTAACCAGAGAACAGATATACATATATTTCTATTAAGAAATGAAGTACTAAAAAAAAATAAATAAAGTACTAATGGGCCATGGTGGTCATACAACAGAAGTCCTCTTAGTGCTTTTGATACTAGTAATTGGTCATTTGATTGGAAATAAGTTACAAATGGCAAATTATCTTTTAAAATAAATTTAAATTAAATTAATGAACATTTATTTGTCATTAATCTGATGGAGAGCCAAGGCTTTTCTTTTAATAAGTATCTACTATTTGAGTTTCTGTTATACCCACAGGGCATTATATGGGATTTCTAGTGTTGGTTTCTTTAAAGTGGAAGAAATTTTAAGGACCTTTGCACAGTGTCTAAGTATAGACTCCTTCTAGATTTTTATTGTATTTTTACAGTACATTTTACAGTTGTTTCACCTACACCTAATTTGACAGGAGTTCTTTTTTAGCAGACTTTTTAAAATTAGATGTTCCAAAGGTTTAGCTTAATTTTTTCAGGAAAAATAGAACTCTTTTTACCCTCATATATCATTGGTTTATGGAATATTTACTTAAATAATTTGATACAGTAACAGCTATCACTACAAACTGGTACAAACAAGTTTTGGGAACAAACAGTTTGCATCTTAGACCAGTAGTTTACAAGTGTGTAACAGTTTCAAACTTAGAGTGTACTGTAGGCATCATCTTGTTCAGTAGGAAGTGTATGTTAATCTAGTGAGCTGTGAAAGTTGATTAAAAGATCTCTTTCCTTATTGACTAGAATCAGAAAAAGACCAGCACACTTTTCTGCTGTCACCAAGCACTCATCAGCACTGTATAAAAATAAAGGAGGAAATAATAAATAGAGCAGTTGAGCAAAAGCTATGTCCCTTAGCTTGTCTTCCCATAGGACACCTTAGCATGTCCTCCCATATGTACTAAAAATAGAGAGGGGTTTAGGAAGTATACAGGAGCATATGATGCTAATGGTGGCAACCCTAGCTCCCTCACCTCTACCAAGGAGTATGTGTACAGAGCTCTGACACTGAGCCTAGCGCTATAGTAATTAGATCCTTATCCATGCTATACATAGGCTAATTTCAGTCTTCATGACTGTTTTCCTAACAAAAAGAACAACTAGTCTTGGGTCCCCTTTTTTTTTTTATATAAATAACTTAGATTGTGATCTAATAACTTACTTCACCTCTTGGTATGTATATCCATCAACAATGGACATCTAAAGCATTCATTTTTTAACAAAGCTCCAAAATATTAATTATTCAAGGAATACTTCTCTGATCTTCAGTTGAGTCTATCCAACATTTATCAAGCACACCTACAGTTTGTACCAAGCACTCTGCTAGGTTGTAGGGATATAAAGTAGATTAATACATGATTAATATTCTGAACAGTTTATATCTAGTGGAGGAGACAGAGTATAAACAACTAAATATAATACAATATATTAAGTTTTAAACTAATGCTGTCAGTCACGTGCTGTGGAAAACAATAGAGAGGTTAAGCATTTCGTCCTAGAAGGGTTAGGAAAATGACATTGGAGCTGGGCGTAAGAGAGTTTTTACAAAAACAGAAATGAAAAAGGACCATCCCAAGCAGAGAGTATAGTGTAAGTCAAGACCTAGTAGTGTTTGTGGTAGTCACAGCCTAGTATACTTAGGCATAGGTAGTAGATTGTTAAGAACCTTATGGACCCTTAAACTTTATTACTAGTTATGACTTCCAACTGAAAACTAGAACCACAAGAAAAGTTGTGAAATTATAAATTGCCAGCTTCTTGTAAGTTCTCATAAAAGTATGATCAGGAAAAAAGATCAACACTATACAAAAAAACAGGGTTTTTCCTCAAATTACCTAGGATGTATTTTATCTCTAACGGATGTATCATACACATACATGCTTTAAATCAATCTCAGAGATCTTGCAAAAGCCAAATTGCTCATTTATTGAAAGTACATATGCTTGAGACCTAGAGTGCCACTGCATCCACTAAGACAGTTTTTTATTTACAACATACTTTATTGATGTATGAAATACTTGATCTTAGTCACTTACCATTTGGTCCTATTGATTAGCATTCAGTATCAGTTCAGTCACTCAGTTGCGTCCAACTCTTTGCGACTGCATGAACCACAGCATTGAGTCGGTGATGCCATCCAACCATCTCATCCTCTGTTGACCCCTTCTCCTGCCTTCAGTCTTTCCCACCATCAGGGCTTTTCAAATGAGTCAGTTGGTGGTCAAAGTTTTGGAGCTTCAGCCTCAACATCAGTCCTTCCAATGAAAACCCAGGACTGATCTCCTTTAGGATGGACTGGTTGGATCTCCTTGCAGTCCAAGGGACTGTCAAGAGTCTTCTCCAACACCACAGTTCAAAAGCATCAATTCTTTGGCACTCAGCTTTCTTTATAGTCCAACTCTTACATCCATACATGACTGGAAAAACCATAGCCTTGACTAGATGGACCTTTGTTGACAAAGTAATATCTCTGCTTTTTAAGATGCTGTCTAGGTTGGTCATAGCTTTCCTTCCAAGGAGTAAACATCTTTTAATTTCATGGCATTGGACACTTTCAATTTCAGTTATGCAATTATAAAGTGCTATCTTTGGACAAAGTTCAAAAAATCCAACTCAATACCTCTATTAAGGAAAAATCAAGATTTAGATAGTTTTTACTTTATATAAAGTATATGAAGTATAAAAATTAAAGGGAGTATTCTTAGCAATCTATAGGAAGTACCTCATGTATTGCTAGAGTTTTTCCAGTTGATTCAATTCAATTGCCATTTATATGTCTCCTGTCAGTGGATATATAAATATCTTTGTATATCTGGGAATATGTTTTACCTTGGGTTTAGTATAGGTGAGCTGGTAGGAATCCTTTAGCTAGCACTTAGAATTACTATTTTGGGATAGGAGCCAAATTTTTTAATAGCTACCCAAAAAATACTTCTTAAGACTTAGTTTAAGCCAAGAAGTAGGGAAAATTACAGGTATAACCACATTAAAACTTAAAGTAAATTTGCATAGTATGGTACATTTATCCAGACTAAATTGAGGCAGCCTGCAGGCTAACACACTTCAGCTTAAGAAGCAACTACCTGAAACTCACTTTGGGATTCACTTTCCCAAAAAGGCCCTTGGAACAGGAAGAAGTCTTTAAGTCTGTATTAAATATTTTAATTGCACAAGCTCATAAGATAGTTTTGACATTAACACCTCTACTAAAAAACAAATATATCAAAACATTCATACTTTTCATAAAAAAATCACCACACTGAAAAATGGTCATGTTTAGTGAATTAAGAAATGTACCAAATAATAAGCAGTATCTGGCGCTGAAGAAACAAATTAATACATTGGGCCCTAAGCTTTTTTTTTTTAATTCTATGTATTATCTTGGTAGAAAATTACAGTGTTGTTGTTGTTCAGTCGCTCAGTTGTGTCCGACTCTTTGCAACCCCGTGGACTGCAGCACACCAGATTTCCCTGTCCTTCACCATCTCCAGGAGCTTGCTCAAATTCGTGTCAAGTCGGTGATGCCATCTAACCATCCCATCCTCTGTCATCCCCTTCTCCTCCTCTGTCGTCCCCTTCTCCTCCTGCCTTCAGTCTTTCCCAGCATCAGGGTCTTTTCTAATGAGTTAGCTCTTCACATCAGGTGGCCAAAGTATTGGAGCTTCAACTTCAGCATCAGTCCTTCCATTGAGCATTCAGGAGTGATTTTCTTTAGGATTGACGTTTGATCTCTTTGCAGTCCAAGGGTCTCTCAAGAGTCTTCTCCAAAACCACAGTTCAAAAGCATCAGTTCCTTGGTGCTCAGCCTCCTTTATGGTCCACCTCTCACATCCATATGTGACTACTGGAAAAACCATAGCTTTGACTATATGGACCTTTGTTGACAAAATAATGTCTGCTTTTTAATATGCTGTCTAGGTTTGTCAGGCAAATCCTGGTAGCTCAGCTGGTAAAGAATCCACCTGCAATGCAGGAGATCTGGGTTCAGTCCCTGGGTTGGGAAGATCTCCTGGAAAAGGGAACAGCCACCCAATCCAGTATTCTGTCGGGGAGAATTCCAGGGACTGTATAGTCCATGGGGACTCAAAGAGTCGGACACGACTTGAGTGACTTTCAGGTTTGTCATAGCTTTTCTTCCAAGGAGCAAGCGTCTTTTAATTTCATGGCTGCAGTCACCATTTGCAGTGATTTTGGAGCCCAGGAAAATAAAGTCTGTCACTGTTTACATTGTTTCCCCATCTATTTGCTGTGAAGTGATGGGACCAGATCCCATGATCTTCGTTTTTTGAATGTTGAGTTTTAAACCAGCTTTTTCACTCTCCTCTTTTACTTTCATCGAGAGGCTCTTCAGTTCCTCTTTGCTTTCTACCATAAGGGTAGTGTTATCTGCATATCTAAAGTTATTGATATTTCTCCCAGCAGTCTTGATTCCAGCTTGTGCTTCATCCATCCCAGCATTTCACAAGATATACTCTGCATATAAGTTAAATAAGCAGGGTGACAATACACAGCCTTGATGTTCTCCTTTCCCAATTTGGAACCAGTTCATTGTTTCAAGTCCATTTCTAACTGTTGCTTCTTGACCTGCATACAGGTTTCTCAGGAGGCAGGTAAGGTGGTCTGGTATTCCCATTTCTTTAAGAATTTTCCACAGTTTTTTGTGATCCACACAGTCAAAGGCTTTAGCATAGTCAATGAAGCAGAAGTAGGTGTTTTTTTGGAACTCTCTTGCTTTTTCTATGATCCAGCAGACGTTGGCAATTTGATCTGTGGTTCTTCTGCCTTTTGTAAATCCAGCTTGAACATCTGGAAGTTTTCAGTTCACATATTGTTGAAGCCTAGCTTGGAGAATTTTGAGCATTACTTTGCTAGTGTGTGAGATGAGTGCAATTGTGCAGTAGTTTGAACATTTATTTACATTAGAATATAATATTTCTGGATAAACCTGAAATGTCTCATATTCAAATATCAGAATAAGCGGATATAAAGTATGTAGCTCAATGCCAGATCTGATCTCAAGAATCTTTCTCCAGTGACTTGTTGGAAAAAATTAATGAGATCACTGTAATTGTAAGCCAAGAAGGATTACATGCTTCATGTAGTTATTGTGATAATGAGATCATGCATGCTTATTCATTCATTCTGGAAATACTTATTGACTGCCAACTTTGTGCCAGATACTCTCTAGGCTTTGGGATGATAGAGCAATAAATATGTCTGGAAAGGGACTGATTAAAGATGAATGCAAGTACTCTACGGAAGATATAGACAGGATTAAAGGAAACTAACAAAGGAATGTGAAACATTCAGGTGCTAGCAACAATAAGATTTCATTCCCACCTTTAAGTCTGAAGGGGCAAAGAGAGAAAGTGGTACCTGGACCTGGGAGATTGATAGCTATGGGAGAGGGCCACCTAATAACAAATGTGGCATCAGTGCTATTAGATATGACATAGCCATCACCAAACTGCAACCCAGCAGGGAAACAGCACGGGGAATAAAGATTGTACTTCTCTCTCTCTCCCCTACCCTCTCGTCTCTTGTTCAGTCACCAAGTCTGTCCATGTTTTTACAACCCCATGGACGGAAGCATGCCAGTCTTCCCTGTCTTTCTCTATCTTTCAGAATTTGCTCAAACTCATGTCCATTGAGTCGGTGATGCCATCCAACCATTTCGTCCTCTCTCACCCGCTTCTCTTCCTGCCCTTGGTCTTTCCCAGCATCAGGGTTTTCTCCAGTGAGTCTGTTGCTAGCCCCTCCCACTGACTGAACTTAACCAGAAGCCAGAGTGATGGGAACCCGGTTGAAACAATGTGCAAAGACCAGCCTCTAGGCCACAGCATAGGGATAGAAAATGATTATGTGAGCTAAAGAGGCAAACAGAAAATGAAACAAATTTCTGTCTTTATAGGGCTTATATTCTGAAACATAATACTGCATTTAACCCTAAGCCTAGGATAGACTGAGTATTCCACAAATAATAGCTATCAGTTGCATTATTTGCAGCAATAACATTATAGAAATAAGCTGCTTAAGGCTTTTCTAACAAATGAATTTCCAGTTTTACTTTGATTGTACATTTAGTGGAAGGATAGTTTTCCTTAATCATTCCTTTTTTTTTAATGTGGTGAAAAATATGTAACATAAAATGTACCATCTTAACCATTTTTAAATGTACGGTTTTTTTAGATTATATAATTATATTTGCTAAACTTTTATTATTAATTGCATGGTACACTAATATATTTTATAAAGATTTTCAAGAGCAGTAAATTTTCTGGTTTGCCTTTGTTTAACCAAAATGTTTGTTAATAGAATACTGTATTTGTCAAACATCAGAACTTCAGCAGATGATCAACATGCTGGTTTTTCATAATTGTCATTCATAAAAATCATATTGCATGGCATTTTTTTTAAAGACTATCATATCACTTTACATATATTAAGAAAATTCACAGAGTGAGAGACAGTAGCGGCAAATATAAGTGGCAGTTCTTCAAAAAGAAAGCAGGGCACCAAGAAAAACATCTGATAGTCATCACCTTAAGTCAAGTGAAAGCCTCTTTGGTGTAAGTGTACCTGTTTGACTTTTATTATATTTTCCCAAAATGAATAAGACTCTCCTTTTATGAAAGTGAAAAAAAAAGAAAGTATTGGTCGCTCAGTCATGTCCGACTCCTCGTGCCCCTGTGGACTGCAGCCCACCAGGCTTCTCTGTCCATGGGATTCTCCAAGCGAGAACTCTGCAGGGGTGGCCATTTCCTTCTCCAGGGGATCTTCCTTTTATGGTTTGTTTCAAAAACTGTTACATCTGCAAGAGTTTCCTTTGCAGAAGCAAAGTAAATCACCCCTTTCTTGTGTGTTTCTATTTCCAGCCGACTCAGACAGTAATGCCAGGACAAGTCATGCGGGTTACAACAGGTGCTCCAATCCCCTGTGGTGCTGATGCAGTAGTACAAGTGGAAGATACTGAACTTATCAGGGAATCCGATGATGTACGTCATTACCAGGTCTTATGGCTTCATTCCTGTGGCAGTATTATAAGTCATGCCCGTTTTCTGCAATGTTTATGAGATTAGCCCAATTTTTTTATGTTAGGACCTTACATTGTAGTGTATACTGAATAAGGAATTGCCTTAGGCTTGAAAACCTTTTATTATAGAAATTGTTTTTATGGCCATTACTGGGATTACAGCAGAATTTGAACCACATTTGAGCCAAGAAATTGCATTTGCAAGCAAGGAAAGAAACTACCTCAAGATAAAAAAGCAATGATATTAACTGTTGTCCTACCATCTAGCTGAGAAATTTGGTCATCAAGACTAGCTTCTGATAAAATGTGAAGATTTTAATACAAAAGAATTTAACAAAGAACATTTGGGCAAGTTCTTGAGTACTTCACTAAGCCAAGCATTTAAACCAAATGGCCCTTTCAGCTCTGGTTTTCTATAATTCAGGAAAATCTGTGCCATCAAATTGCAGTCTGGAAACATTAAATTTATATCAATTCCCCCTCTATTTCCTAAAATAAAGGACTCTGTTCTTTTATAAACAAAGGCCTCTAAGTAGGTCTTTATCTCACTGAAACTACTGGCAGTTATTGAATCCAGAGGATCAGTCAGGAATAAAAGTTTCAATGGAAGATTTAATGATTTTGTTTTGTGAAGAAGTTTAAGATATCTTGTATTTTTTAATACAAGAATAAATGACAAAATATATACTCCCAGACTGAACATATAGTAAAATTTGGCCATCCTGAGACATACCCTCTTTTCTTCATTTGAGGATTGTCCTTTTTATCACCCACAAGTACTTACTTCCCACAAGTAAGGCTTATAAAATTCAACTCTTGGCATATAGGTCACATTGTCCTGCTGTTAAAACTGCCCAGCAAATTTATTGGCATCAAGGAAGCCAGCAAAGCATTGAAATCCAGAACACACTCTGCCAGATGACAAGACACAGTTCCAATATCACAATATTAGTAACACTTCATAAATGTAAAAATTATGATCACCATTAATTTATAGAAATCTACTACCAGGCAAACTGTAAGTCTTCACTGAAATTTTAACAGATATTTGGGAATCTTGGCATAGTATTGAACCTGTGATTTATGGGAACAGAATAGTTACCTCCACACACATTCACTGTTTCTATTAGAGTAGAGATCTCTCTCTCTCTCTCTCTCTGTGTATGAGTGTGTGTATATATGTTTTTCCTTGAGAATGCTATTTACAAAATATGAGTCAATATTTGAGTTGGTACATGTTTTAAAAGTATGAGAATCAGTGAAAATGTTTACTTATTCTTTGGGATCAAGCCTAATTTTTCAGGAACCTGTGGTAGAAATTCATGTTCAAAGGATTTCGCAAAGAATTTCCTGTTCCTCTGTATCTTTATATATTCTGAGCCTATCCGATAATGAAAGCATCTGAATAGCTAAATTCTATTGATCGAAATTCAGCCAGATTGCTCTGTTTGAAATTACATGATTTGCTGTTACCGTAGGGCACTGAGGAGCTTGAAGTACGAATTCTGGTGCAAGCTCGGCCAGGCCAAGATATCAGGTAAGTTCATAAGACATACAGTGTATAGCCAACTTTTGTTTCTACCATGATCATGAACTCAGGAGAGCATGGCTATTATAAATTCACAGCTCAGTCAATTAGCCATTAGCTTTCAGGGATTTTAACCAGTAGCAAAATGATTTTTCTAAATTATATATCCCATGTCTGCCCTACTTACTTTTTTATGACGTTAAGGATAACTTAAGGATGGCGCTCAGTCGTGTCCGACTCTTTGCGACCCCATGGACTGTAGCCTATCAGGCTCCTCTGTCCATGGGATTTTCCAGGCAAGAGTGCTAGAGTGGATTGCCATTGCCTTCTCCAGGGGATCTTCCTGACCCTGGGATCAAACCCTGGTCCCCTGCATTCCAGGCAGACACTTTACCATCTGAGCCACCAGGGAAGCCCTGACGTTAGTAAAGGCAAATGATTTATTCAAAAGCAACATGAGAAGGAGGCAAAGTCATAAACCTGCATAATCCATAGTTGATCCTATTTCTAGATAATCCAGAATTTCCCATCCTTACCCCTAGGTAACTGAGAATTTGATATTAACACAGATACTTTCAAAGTTGAGTATTTATATAATTAACTGAAAGCCCCTCCTCAATTACCAGTAATAATGGAATGATGTGCTACTCTTTATATATAAAGTTCAGACTACTGTCTTATAATAAGTAGTGTATATCCTTCAGATGATTTTTCTCATGATTGAATATGTTTGCCCTGATTCCATTAGTCCTAATTTTTCAACATTTTGTAACAAAGCTTCACTTCTTCCACTCCTGTGGGGGCAAAGTGAATGGGGTGCCCACAAAACTGGACCAGTCTAAGTGGTCTAATGGAAATTATCTCCATGGCTATAACCTCATTAGCATTATTCTCTTCACCACAAGGCTAACAAGCTCTAGAATGGCATTAGATATTTTCATATAAATGCCTGCCTTACACCAAAGAAAGTTTGCAGTTGGTGTTTTTGACTATAATGTGTTACAAAGCAATTTGTAAAAGAATTTTCAAACATAAAGTAGCATATTCCTGTTTAACAGCAATAGATACAAATCTATTTCTGTCTTCCATTGTGTGATTTAATTTTTTTTAATTAAGAAAGCATAGAGTTTTAAAAGTCTCTTTGTTTTAGTACTCTGTTCCATGCCTCATTTCCCCTTTTCCCCTTGAGTGTCCTCTTTCTCTGACACTAAAGTTTCCCTCTGAGTTGAGAAAATATTGTTCTTAGTCATACTGCTTATTGATTCTGCTTTGATTTTCAGACCCATTGGCCATGACATTAAAAGAGGGGAATGCGTTTTGGCCAAAGGAACCCACATGGGCCCCTCTGAGATTGGTCTTCTGGCAACTGTAGGTGTTACAGAGGTTGAAGTTAATAAGTTTCCAGTGGTTGCAGTCATGTCAACAGGGAATGAGGTAAAAAAGGCAGGGGGAGGGGCGGGTTGTGGCAAGGGAAGAGGGGTAGTGGGACTTCCAGAGAAAAGCATTTCTGACATTCTGTGTTCTATATTATAAATAGAATATTAAGGATTATAGATCTTACTACATTTCTATAACAAGGAAATATAAATGGGCCTCGGGATAGTTCAAGTACAGAAGATGAAAAGGAAGAAAGAAATTATATATTAAGAAGCGTTCCCTTCCATTTACTAGAATGAAATATTACAACCAATGGCCTTCCACACATTCAGTACATATAAACAGAATGTTGACTGCTAGCTGTAAATATTCCACTGTGCAACCTAGTACTTAGTCTACTGGTATAGTGAATCGTGCCTGCTCTGCTGCTGAGATGATGGGCCACCTCTGTGTGAGAAGTAATTCAATGAATTGGGACACCATGGCTAGCCCTTTTTCTTGCTTAACATTCCATGTGATCTTTAGTCACCAGGAAGGATTTGAAAATCATTTTTCTCTCTAAAGATAGCATCTCTAGTGGCATGCTATTCAGAATATGTCAAAATGTCATTTCAGTCCTAATTTAGGAAGGGAAATGTAGTCAGTATTCTGAGAACTTTTGAAAAACTTTCTGTTTCCTCTTTGCTTAGGTTATACAGAACTTCAATTGGAGGCTATAAGGCCAAACTAGGAATATTGAAAAGTGAATCTGCTGGTACCTAAAAGCAGAATCAGAAACTACTGAGATTTTTCTCAAGTTATTCCTTAAGATCTTATACTATTTTTAAAAAGATTAACAGGATTTTTTTTCTATCTCTCTTTTAATCTCTAACGTTCTGAAAATAAGCCATTTGCTACCATTATTTTTCATTTCTTAGACTTGGAAATGAACATTTTCAAGGGTCTATTGCCCTTATAGCTCTTTTGGAAAGGACAGAAGAAAAGAATATTTTGTTTTGATAATGGAGAGATAAATCAGCATTCTACATCTGTTTACTTTCCAGTATAGGTGTACTGCTAAGCTGCTAAGTCGCTTCAGTCATGTTCGACTCTGTGTGACCCCATAGACGACAGCCCACCAGGCTCCCCCATCCCTGGGATTCTCCAGGCAAGAACACTGGAGTGGGTTGCCATTTCCTTCTCCAAATAGGTGTGCTGGTCATTCCCTAAAACTATTGACTGACCCAAAAGAAACATTCTTTTCAGTTGATCTACTCAGTGATGATTTTCTGTCCTTAGGACCAACCAGCACTATGTTTAGCATCAGAAAGAAATTTCTGTTCAACTAATTGACTTAATGAACTGTTCTTATTTGAGATTTATGTATATGCTTTGTGCATCTAAGTGGCTTCATGGGCCTTGGGAAAGCTAGGTAGAATGAGCAAACTAATAGACAGCTATTTATTAGGCAACTTTGTTTAAGCTACATTTTTTGTTTTCCTCCTAATGACTTTGTAGGTCTGGATTCTCAGTTACTCCCCCAGAGTACACTGGCAGTATTTTTTAAGCTACCTTTTATACTCTTTACTAAAACTATTTGCTAGTAGTAGGGAGTAGTGACAGGATGAGACTAGAGATGGTACCTACATGGTAGAACCTAAAGAAGGTTTTGTAGTTTTAGTTCCCTGCCCCTGTAGACTTGATTATCTTTGAAGAGGCTTTGATAGATCCCGTGTGACTCTCTTTCCCTTCGTTTTCTGGCCTGCTGTACTTACATGGTTTTCCAAGGGAATAATGCTTTTAAATTCCATGATCTCTAGTTCCATGTAGTCTGACATTCCTCCCTGTGCTGTGCTGTGCTTAGTTGCTCAGTCGTGTCTGACTCTTTGCAATGCCATGGACTAGCCCACCAGGTTCCTCTGTCCATGGGGATTCTCCCAGCAAGAATACTGGTGTGGGTTGCCACGCCCTTCTCCAGGGGATCTTCCCAACCCAGGAATCGAACTGGGGTCTCCTGCATTGCAGGCAGATTCTTTGAAACCAGCTGAGCTACCAGGGAAGCTCCGACATTCCTCCCTACTCCCATCCAAAGTTAGCTGTTATTAAATTTATGACTCTCTGTCACCATATAGTTCGACAAATGTTTATTGAGTACTTCTGTGCCAGACACTATACTGGAAACTAGAGATAAAAGAGATAAATAAAGCACAGTATCTCTCCTGAAGGCTTGAGATCCTCAGATAGCCAGAAAACAATAAGAAAAAAATTATTCATTTATATCAAAGAGGCCAAAAGTAATTACATTTATATATTAATGTGATAAGTCTATAATTTACTCATTCACAGCACAAGCGCCACTTAAGTATTAGTTCTGATTTCTCCTGATATGTATGGCTTCACATATGCCACTTCTTGAATCCAGTGTGGTATATAGATAAGCAGAACAGGCTTAGGCAGCCCAAAGAATGCCATACAAGATGTCTATGTAGACTCACTCAGAACCTGCTTAGTGTTTTGTGACTACATGAGCTTATTCAGGATGAAGAAATCAGTTTAAAATTGGGAAGCCAGAGTTGCAAACTATAACTCACACAGAATAGCTGATGTAGACATTTGTTAATTTTGACAAACTGTGCATGTTAAAATTTAAGTAATAGCATCCAGTAATTAAATAATTGTGGTCACACATTTCCAACCTCATGCATTTGCTCAATAAATGTTTGTTGAGCATCTGTTGCATGCTGAAATACCCACCAGAGGTTCTCTTAAGTAAACATCAGACTTAGAAGATATGAATAATCTATACCTTGAACCAGTTTCCTAAGATATTAAAAAGGAAACTCAGCATTCAGGAGGGGAGCATCAGGCTTTCTTCAGTGGGACCAGTCATCATAGTACTTCACACAGCCATCCAACAACTGTTCTCTTTGTTCTGCAAGTAACATTTAGGTGCAGGAAATAAGAGTTCTACTAGAAGAGTATAAGTGCCATCAGCATAAAAGCACCATGCCCTGCATAGGAATCAGTATTTCTTGTAACAATCTTAGGCAGTTTCCAGAGTCCCTACAAGGGAAATGCCCAGTTTCAAATGTTACCACATTCATGGAAGCCCAAAGCCTGGCTTTCTATTATGGATTCATTTGTAATCCCTTCTATTCCATACACAAGTTACTATTCAGAGACCATTTTTACCATAAGAAATGCTGTCTCTTTTGGAGGTGATGGGTATGTTTATTACCCTGTTTGATTTGCAGTGATGATAGCATGAATGTACTCATATGTCCAAACTCATTAAACTGTATATATTGATTATACTTTAATAAAGATGGAGAATAAGAAAAAGAAAAAAAAGAAATGCTGTCTACTAACAAGTTGACCTTTTTTTTTTTTTTGTACAATTTCCAGAGAAACTGAGCTAGAAAGTTAAACGAAGTTCAAATTTGTCCTTAGAAATGGAGAAAGGATTTTGTTAACTTCACATAAAAGAACACACTGTCTGCAGAAAATTAGAAAACAGTAGTAAAACTAGCTACAAGTCATTCTGTTCTTTATTACCGGCATGCACTGGCAATTCTAAACAATGTCAGTGATAAAATATTCCTTTCCGCTGAGGCAGTCACTCTTACAACCCCTCCTCTCTCAGCATGCTGTCACACTGATGCCAGATAATATTCTGAGTACTGGAGACAACAGCAGCAAGCAAGACAGATAAAGCCCCTGCTCTTATAGAATTTATGTTCTGATGGGAGGAGGGGGATAGTCAATAAACAAACAGTGGTAAATTGTATGAATTTTTAAAGCAGAGTAAGATGATAAAGATTGCTAGTAAAAGAGGTATATGCCAGGTATATAATAATTGTATTCAGTATAATCAATTATTCATTATATTCAATTATATTGAATAATGTAATTATATTCAATATAATCTATTGAAACTTATTCCATATCAACCCTTTTATTCTCTCCTGATACAATAAAACTGGAAGCCTGAAAACACAGTTTCTTAGGCTCTCTTTCCCTGTGGTCCAGCTATGTTTTGCCGTTGGGATTCAGTAACATGATATTAGAAGGTGGAAAAAGACAGCAGCAGTAGGATCTCCTCAACTCAGTAGCATCTCTCTCCTCCAGCAGCCCCGGGGACAGTGGTGACTTCTGGCAATTACTGATCTTTAGTGATATACTTTTCTTCTTTTGTTTCTCCAGCTTGACAACACACTTATAACCAATCCCATGCATTAAATCCTCTCTTTTCCCGCTCTCTCCATTTGAAAAAGCTAAGGGAGTTTTGATTTTAATGTCTGGACCTGACTGGCAGACAGATAGAGTCCTGTGTTTTACAAAGACTAATTAGGCCTCACTGATGAGGGAAAGCAGAGTGGAAATGCGAAGACACTGAAGGTACATGCCATGTGACTAGCGTTGTGTTCCAAGCAGAGGGGATGACAAACACAAAGGCCCTGGAGTGTGGTGCATGCTTATCATGTTTGAGGAACAGCAGTGAAGCCAATGTGGCTGAAGAACAGCGGGAAGGTAGCGAAGTGAAAGGAGATGAAGTTGGAGAGCTAACAGAAACAAGATCCTTTTATTCTAAATAGACAGTGTTGAGGAAGTGGAACATGAAATATCTTAAATTTGCAAATGCTTCCTCTGTCTTCTATATGAATGATTTGGCATATGGGAGGGAAAAGGTGAAAGACCGAGAGGCCCGTTGAAAGGCTGTGGAAAGAGTACTCCAGCAAGAGATTTGGACCAGAATGGTAGTAGAGATGGTGAGAAGTAATCAGATCCAGAATATATTTTGAAGGTAAAATCAGCAAAAAAGATTTGCCAGAGAATTCAAAGTAGAAGATAAGAGAAAGTTAAAAGTCAAGATGAACTCCAAGATTTTGACCTGAGCTTTGATAACTGACCTAAGGAGAGTTATCATTTACCCTAATAAGAAAGATTAGGCAGCAGAAATCAAGGCTTCTTCTTTGAAAATGTTAAGTTTGAGATACTTATGAGAATTAAGTGTAGGCAATTAAACATATTAGTCTGGAGCTTAGGAGAAAGATTAGAATTAAAGGTACATATTTGAAAGTTATCAGCATATATATATATAGTATTTTAAAATAGTACATATATATAAATATAGTATTTAAAATCATGAGATTGCATAAGGTCACCTAGGAAATCAGTATATATAGAAGATAGGAGGTGTAACTTTTACACTTAGGCAGCTGTCCCTTCTTCCTCTTTCCCCAACCTTTATATTTCCAAGTTTTATTTTCTAATTTTGACTCTTGATGACATCATCTCTCCATTCCATAAAATATATTGTTTCCCTTGAAACTGTAGATGGTAACTTACAGATCTTTAAACTGGATAGCAGTCTGCCAGCTGCCATTAGCTTCAAGAAATCAAGATTGTGTGATTGTTACCTAGTTACCGAAGTACTAGCAATAAGTATTCCTTCCAGAGATGGTGAGTTTTCATATAATTTCAGTCACCTTCAGCCATATTCCATAACTCATTCATTCATTTTTATTCATTCTCTCCCCCACCTCCTTCCCTGTCTCTCCCTTCCTCTCTGCAGCCCTCTCTCTCTTTCTCTCTCTCATGCACATACACACAGAACTAGGTGTATTTATGTCCACTATTTATTTTATTCCATCTTTTATAAATCTCTTGGCCACTCTAATAACAGGTGTTTGTACAAACAAGTTTATACTTTAGACACATAAGATCTGTCTAAAATCTCCCTATACTGTTCTTTGGGGGCTGCCGCAAGCAGCTGTTGCTATAAAAGTAGAATCTTTAAAATCTTTGTCCCTACTAGTAAGAGAAAGAATAAGAAGTTGAGTGTCTACTGTGGCCAGTACTGCTATGTGCTTTATGATTAAAGCAACACTATGAGGTTAATATAACTATCCTTCATTTTATGTAAGAGAAAATTGAAGCTCAAAAACAGCAACTTACCCAACATCATATATTTCGTCTAAGTGATTAAGCCTGGTTTCACACCTAAGTCTTTTGCTGTAATGACGTTTTTCCACTATTCCACAATGCTTCCCAATTCCCTAAATTTCATTTTCCCAACTTTTTAATGGAAGCCTCTGAAACCTATCAGGTTAGATATCCCTGACTCTTTGCGACCCCATGGACGGTAGCCCACCAAGCTCTTCTGTACATGGGATTCTCCAGGCAAGAATACTGGAGTGGGTTGCCGTTTCCTTCTCCACTATTTTTCTTCTAGCCACATTTTATTTCTTGTCCAGATTAAAGACCATGACTCACCACTTGGAAGTTGCCCTCTCTAACACTTCAGATAGCTTCACTCCTTCAATTTATTCCTTTGCTTACTATGGTGATACCCAAAATGAATGACTCCTTTCTCCACTTTCTCCATTTTTGTTTCCAAGCAGAAAAACAGTACTGAATAAAATTCATAAAACTATGATTACCTGAGCAACTACAAATTACTGGCATTTAGTGGCAACCTGGAACTTAAAGTTGTTCAGTAATTCTGATGTAACTGTCTTGTTGGTTTTGTAGCACATTCTTTCAGATCCAATATGATAGTTCATTCATACATTCTACCCCCTCTTCAAACCTCAGCAGCAGACCTGCTTTCAACTCTTGGCAGATAGTCTCACTACCTTTGTGGGGAAAGGTGAAGCTTAAATATATTTGTGAAACTGAGCACTATGAGGGCTCCCTCTTCTTCCCGTCTCATTACCTCAAAAATTTCCCCATTCCTTTAGCTATATTCCTTTCTTTCAATCTAAAAGGAAGAGGTATTTATTTCTCCTTCCTAAGAACAACACTTCTACTTTTAAGCCTACTTTTTCTCACCTTCCTCAGAACTTTGATCGCTAAATTATTTCCTGTGCCTTCTGGGTTCTCTATTTTCTCTCTAGTGGCTCATCCTCCTGCATCCAAATAGACAAAGATTACCACTGTCACAAGAGAACCTATATTTAAACACCACTTTTCCTCATTGAGCTACTGCATAGTCACCTCCTATCCACTACTAGATTTGTTGAAAGAGAAGTCAGCAATACTGCCTTTCCTTCCTTACTCTCCTCTCTCTACTCAAACTCCCAAATCTCATTCAGTTCAGTTCAGTTCAGTTGCTCAGTCATGTCCGACTCTTTGCGACCCCGTGAATCGCAGCACGCCAGGCCTCCCTGTCCATCACCATCTCCCGGAGTTCACTCACACTTACATCCATCGAGTAGGTGATGCCATCCAGCCATCGCATCCTCTGTTTACCCCTTCTCCTCCTGCCCCCAATCCCTCCCAGCATCAGAGTCTTTTCCAATGAGTCAGCTCTTCGCATGAGGTGGCCAAAGTACTGGAGTTTCAGCTTTAGCATCATTCCTTCCAAAGAACACCCAGGGCTGATCTCCTTTAGAATCTCATTAGTACAAAAACTGCTTTCCTGAGTACACTCATCACCTCCTAACCTCCAAAACATGCTCTGATATTCAACCTCCTTACCATGTATATGACATCAGACACATTCCTCACCCACCACCTGGAAACTACTTCATTCCTAGTGCTCTATGACAGTTCTCCCTTGATGCCCTGACAACTACTCTTTTTTATCCTCATTATGCCTTTCTCCATTCCCTACTTGGAATATTCCCTTAAGATGCTGTTCTTTTCTGTGTCCTCCACTCTCTCCAGATTCTCCCTTAGACTTTTCCTCTCATGCCAAATATGTGCAGGCAACTTCTCATATCTAAAGCCCTAATTTTAACCTCTTTTGTAAATGCAAGCCTTCATTTACAACTTCCTTTGGATATTTCCACCTCATATTCCTTGGACAGCAAGGAGATCAAACTAGTCAATCCTCAGGGAAATCAACCCTGAATATTCATTGAAAGAACTGATGCTGAAGCTGAAGCTCCAATACTCTGGCCACCTGATGTGAAGAGCCGACACATTGGAAAAGACTCTGATACTGGGAAAGATTGGGAGCAGGAGGAGAAGAGGACAACAGAGGATGAGATGGCTGGATGGCATCATCAACTCAATGGACGAGTTTGAGTAGACTCCAGGAAATGATGAAGGACAGGGAAGCCTGGCATGCTGCAGTCCATGGGGTTAGAAAGAGTCAGACATGACTTAGTGAGTGAACAACAATCTCATCTTCCACCATTGCCTCATCTCACTCATCACTTTTCCCTTCCTACTATAAAGAGTGGGATACTTCCTTCCTGACTTACCCCTCCTTTTTTTTAATGTGTTGTTGTTTAATTATTTACTTAAATTTTTGTTGGGGTATAACTTGCTTTACAAAGTGGTATTAGTTTCTACTGTTTTTTAAAGGCATCATTCTTCCCTAAAATGTTTATTACCAAGGTCATCAGTGACATTTTTTTCATTTTTAATTATGATAAAATACACATAACAAAATGTTTACCATGTTAACTATTTTTAAATGTATTTTGTTGTTGTTCAGTCACTAAGTCATTGACTTTTGATAATTAATTTTTCCAAAAGAGGAAAAAAGAAAGAAATGATACGTAAGGGAGCTGTTTGCAATGGATGTGGAAATAGTTACTGACATATAGAAGTCTAATATCTTCCCTGTGTTAAGATGAGAAAAGTCTTAGATGCAGACAACTCCATTTCAGGACATTAAAAAGAGAGAAAGCAAGTCATGATAACAGTCTTGGGCCCCTTAACAATTCCATCAAGACCATAGGGTTAAATCTCTGAAGAACAGAAACAAAGAGGGAGGTCTCTTAAAATAAGTGATTTCTCTTTTAGACAAATAAGACAGAGAACTTCCTCCTGAGGGTTTAACAAAAGAGATTTCAAATGTTTTGGTTTTTTACTTAAATTTAATTTTGAAGCAATGCATAATAATAAAAATGATAATCACTGTATATTCAGAATAATATTCATCCTCTGTTCTAAAAGTACTTTCAAACTGTCCACTTAAAAAATAGTCACAATTGAGTTACCTTTTATTGGATGAGAATTTTTAGGACTTCAAGCCCAGGAGACAGAGTCTCAAGTCACCTTGAGAGAACTGCTCCAAGGAGCAGGGGCGGGTCAGGTTATATAGAAGTTTGCAACAAAGAGCAGGTACTCTGATCATCCAGAAAAACATCTACTTCTGCTTCATTGCCTACACTAAAGCCGTTGACTGTGTGGAACACAACAAACTGGAAAATTCTTAAAAAGATGGGAATACCAGACCACCTTACCTGCCTCCTGAGAAACCTGTATGCAGGTCAAGAAGCAACAGTTAGAACCAGACATAGAACAATGGACTGGTTCAAAATTGGGAAAGGAGTATGTCTAGGCTGTATATTGTCATCCTGCTAAATGGCAACCCACTCCAGTATTCTTGCCTGGAGAATCCCAGGGACAGAGGAGCCTGGTGGGAGGCCATCTGTGGGGTCGCACAGAGTCGGACACGACTGAAGTGACTTAGCAGCACAGAGTACATTATATGAAATGCCATGCTGGATGAATCCCAAACTGGAGTCAAGATTGCCAGGAGAAATATCAACAACCTCAGATACCACTCTAATGGAAGAAAGTGAAGAGAAACTAAAGAGCCTCTGGATGAGAGTAAAAGAGGAGAGTGAAAAAGCTGGCTTAAAACTCAGCATTCAAAAAAATGAAGATCACGGCATCCTGTCTCATCACCTCATGGCAAATAGATGGGGAAACAATGGAAACAGTGACAGTCTTTATTTTCTTGGGCTCCAAAATCACTGCAGAGAGTGATTATCACCATGAAATTAAAAGATGCTCCTTGGAAGAAAAGTTATGACAAACCTAAACAGCATATTAGAAAGGAGATTCATCACTTTGCTGACAAAGGTCCATCTAGTCAAAGTTATGGTTTTTCCAGTAGTCGTGTACGGATGTGAGAGCTGAACTATAAAGTAGGCTGAACGTTGAAAAATTGATGTTTTCAAATTGTGGTGCTGGAGAAGACTCTGGAGAGTCCCTTGGAGACTCAAGGAGCTCAAACTAGTCAATCCTAAAGGAAATCAACCCTGAATAGTGCTTTGGCCACCTGATAGAAAAAGCTGACTCACTGGAAAACACTCTGATGCTGGGAAAGATTGAGGGCAGGAAGAAAAGGGGGCGACAGAAGATGAGATGGTTGGATGGCATCACCGACTCAATGGACATGAGTTTGGGTACTCCGGGAGTTGGTGATGGACAGGGAAGCCTGGCGTGCTGCAGACCATGGGTTCACAAAGAGTAGGACACAACTGAGCGACTGAACTGAATTGGAGCACAAAAACTTTCCATATATGGTTCTAGGTTCTTTGGCTGGTCTAATAATTAAATTGACAGATTACCAGAGAAATAGTAATCTTGTATATATAGGAATCCCATAAAAATATGATACTCAAAAGCAGTCATGCAATTGAGGTTTGTATGCCAATCTGAGCCGAGAAAGGGAAAGACCTTGGGACTTCAAGGCGGGAGAAGGGCAGTTCGCAGGAAGATGAGAAGAGCGGATGTCTTGTACTCAGTCATTCGCCCTGCCATACAGGTGGGTCTTTCAGGTAAAAAATGTTCTCCTGGTAATGGCTCTTTTCTGGGCCAGGTCCCCTATCTAAGTTCTTAGGCAGTCAAGGAAATCATAAAAGTTTTTGTTGAGTCTGCTAGGGTTTGATTGCCTTCAGCTCAAAATAATCCACGTACCAAAGAGATTCATTTGGAGGTGGCATATTCTGCTCCCCTTCTAAACAAAATAAATTTCAGCTAACTTTGAGAGCTCAACAAAAAAGGATCCGTGCATGCTACCTCACTTCGGACAATGGACTGGTTCAAAATTGGGAAAGGAGTATGTCTAGGCTGTATATTGTCATCCTGCTAAATGGCAACCCACTCCAGTATTCTTGCCTGGAGAATCCCAGGGACAGAGGAGCCTGGTGGGAGGCCATCTGTGGGGTCGCACAGAGTCGGACACGACTGAAGTGACTTAGCAGCACAGAGTACATTATATGAAATGCCATGCTGGATGAATCCCAAACTGGAGTCAAGATTGCCAGGAGAAATATCAACAACCTCAGATACCACTCTAATGGAAGAAAGTGAAGAGAAACTAAAGAGCCTCTGGATGAGAGTAAAAGAGGAGAGTGAAAAAGCTGGCTTAAAACTCAGCATTCAAAAAAATGAAGATCACGGCATCCTGTCTCATCACCTCATGGCAAATAGATGGGGAAACAATGGAAACAGTGACAGTCTTTATTTTCTTGGGCTCCAAAATCACTGCAGAGAGTGATTATCACCATGAAATTAAAAGATGCTCCTTGGAAGAAAAGTTATGACAAACCTAAACAGCATATTAGAAAGGAGATTCATCACTTTGCTGACAAAGGTCCATCTAGTCAAAGTTATGGTTTTTCCAGTAGTCGTGTACGGATGTGAGAGCTGAACTATAAAGTAGGCTGAACGTTGAAAAATTGATGTTTTCAAATTGTGGTGCTGGAGAAGACTCTGGAGAGTCCCTTGGAGACTCAAGGAGCTCAAACTAGTCAATCCTAAAGGAAATCAACCCTGAATAGTGCTTTGGCCACCTGATAGAAAAAGCTGACTCACTGGAAAACACTCTGATGCTGGGAAAGATTGAGGGCAGGAAGAAAAGGGGGCGACAGAAGATGAGATGGTTGGATGGCATCACCGACTCAATGGACATGAGTTTGGGTACTCCGGGAGTTGGTGATGGACAGGGAAGCCTGGCGTGCTGCAGACCATGGGTTCACAAAGAGTAGGACACAACTGAGCGACTGAACTGAATTGGAGCACAAAAACTTTCCATATATGGTTCTAGGTTCTTTGGCTGGTCTAATAATTAAATTGACAGATTACCAGAGAAATAGTAATCTTGTATATATAGGAATCCCATAAAAATATGATACTCAAAAGCAGTCATGCAATTGAGGTTTGTATGCCAATCTGAGCCGAGAAAGGGAAAGACCTTGGGACTTCAAGGCGGGAGAAGGGCAGTTCGCAGGAAGATGAGAAGAGCGGATGTCTTGTACTCAGTCATTCGCCCTGCCATACAGGTGGGTCTTTCAGGTAAAAAATGTTCTCCTGGTAATGGCTCTTTTCTGGGCCAGGTCCCCTATCTAAGTTCTTAGGCAGTCAAGGAAATCATAAAAGTTTTTGTTGAGTCTGCTAGGGTTTGATTGCCTTCAGCTCAAAATAATCCACGTACCAAAGAGATTCATTTGGAGGTGGCATATTCTGCTCCCCTTCTAAACAAAATAAATTTCAGCTAACTTTGAGAGCTCAACAAAAAAGGATCCGTGCATGCTACCTCACTTCGGTCGTGTCTGACTTTTTGTGACCTCATGGAACTGTAGCCCACCAGGCTCCTCTGTCCATGGGTTCTCCAGGCAAGAATACTGTAGTGGGTTACCATTTCTTTCTCAGGGGGTCTTCCAGGCCCAGGGATTGAACCATGTCTCATGTCTCCTGCATTGGCAGGTGGGTTCTTTTCCACTGGCGCCACCTGGGAAGCCCTCTACTTGTAACTTCATCACTAAGTTATCTTGAACATGCTGCTGCTCCTCTCTGGTATTCCTGCCATACCGTCTATAAAATGAGTCTTCCAGGCTGGACAGTCTCCCAGCTCTAATGCAGTGTCACTAGTTCTAAACAGCCCCACCCAAATCTTACAATGAAATCTTCCAACCACCTTTATTTTCTGGAAACCAGCATCTGTGAGAACTTTTCCATAGCTCAAAGTTTAACCATCCTCCTGTTTTTCCTGAGCATTCTTGTTTTGTGAATGATCCTTTCAAGATCCCAAGAATAAAGCTGTCCCCAAAGCTTGAAGGAGATAAAAAACAACAGCAGTATAAGAGAGTAAGCTCCCAGAGTTGGTGATGAACAGGGAAGCCTGGAGTGCTGCAGTCCATAGGGTTGCAGAGTCAGACACAGCTGAGCAACTGAACTGACTGACTGCCTGCCTGAGTACAAGAGGAGAAGAAATTTGTGGGCTCTTTCGCCTTCCTCTCCTTAGTTTAACTTCTGACCAATTTAAACATTTGTTATACTTTTCCTGGAAACTTGAAAAGTTGAATTTGGAATCCAGTCAAGGAGAGAAAAAAGGATCAGAGCAGCTTAATGTAAATGCTGGACTTACCATCATAGATAACAACTTCCCCAAACACAGAGACTCAGAAGACCTCCGTGAGGTCCAATTTAACCAAAATGAGAATACTGGTGGCATGGGGTCTTGCCTAAGTGTGGTGGGGACTTCATGACTATCATGATCCTAGTACAGAGACTACCTGGGAAACCTGCTGATCATACAAAGCTGGATATATTAAAATTTCTGAACAAGGGAGAGCATCACCTTGATAGAGTGCTGAATTTTCCAAATTTGCTGGCATATTGAGTGCAGCACTTTCACAGCATCGTCTTTTAGGATTTGAAATAGTTCAGCTGGAATTCCATCACCTCCACTAGCTTTGTTCATAGAGATGCTTCCTAAGGCCCACTTGAGTTCACATTTCGGAATGTCTGGCTCTAGGTGAGTGATCACACCATCGTGCTGGGTCATGAAGATCTTTTCTGTACAGTTCTTCTGTGTATTCTTGCCACCTCTTTTTAATATCTTCTGTTTCTGTTAGTTCCATACCATTTCTTTCCTTTGTTGAGCCCATCTTTGCATGAACTGTTCCCTTGATATCTCTCATTTTCTTGAAGAGATCTCTAGTCATTCCCATTCTGTTGTTTTCCTCTATTTCTTTGCATTGATCACTGAGAAGGCCTTGCTATTCTTTGGAACTCTGCATTCAAATGGGTATATCTTTCCTTTTCTCCTTTGCTTTTCACTTCTTTTCTGTTCACAGCTATTTGTAATGCCTCCTCAGACAGCCATTTTGCTTTTTTGCATTTCTTTTTCTTGGGGATGGTCTTGATCCCTGTCTCCTGTACAGTGTCACGAACCTCAGTCCATAGTTCATCAGCACTCTGTCTATCAGATCTAGTCCCTTAAATCTATTTCTCACTTCCACTGTATAATCATAAGGGGTTTGATTTAGGTCACAACTGAATGGTCTAGTAGTTTTCCCTACTTTCTTCAATTTAAGTCTGAATTTGGCAACAAAGAGTTCATGATCTGAGCCACAGTCAGCTCCCGGTCTTTTTTTTTTTGCCTGACTGTATAGAGCTTCTCCATCTTCAGCTGCAAAGAATATAATCAATCTTATTTCAGTGTTGGCCATCTGGTGATGTCCATGTGTAGAGTCTTCTCTTGTGTTGTTGGAAGAGGGTGTTTGCTATAACCAGCGTATTCTCTTGGCAAAACTCTATTAGCCTTTGCCCTGCTTCATTCTGTACTCCAAGGCCAAATTTGCCTGTTAATCCAGGTGTTTCTTGACTTCCTACTTTTGCATTCCAGTCCCCTATAATGAAAAGGACATATTTTGGAGGTGTTAGTTCTAAAAGGTCTTGTAGATCTTCATAGAACCGTTCAACTTCAGCTGCTTCAGCGTTACTGGTCGGGGCATAGACTTGGATTACTGTGATACTGAATGGTTTGCCTTGGAAACAGAGATCATTCTGTCGTTTTTGAGATTGCATCCAAGTACTGCATTTTGGACTCTTGTTGACTATAATGGCTACTCCATTTCTTCTAAGGGATTCCTGCCCGCAGTAGTACATATAATGGTCATCTGAGTTAAATTCACCCATTCCAGTCCATTTTAGTTCGCTGATTCCTAGAATGTTGACGGTCACTCTTGCCATCTCCTGTTTGACCACTTCCAATTTGCCTTGATTCATGGACACAACATTCCAGGTTCCTGTGCAATATTGCTCTTTACGGCATCGGACCTTGCTTCTATCACCAGTCACATCCACAACTGGCTGTTGTTTTTGTTTTGGCTCCATCCCTTCATTCTTTCTGGAGTTATTTCTCCACTGATCTCCAACAGCATAATGGGCACCTACCGACCTGGGGAGTTCATCTTTCAGTGTCCTATCTTTTTGCCTTTTCATACTGTTCATGGGGTTCTCAAGGCAAGAATACTGAAGTGGTTTGCCATTCCCTTCTCCAGTGGACCACATTCTGTCAGACCTCTCCACCATGACCTGTCCGTCTTGGGTGGCCCCACACAGCATGGCTTAGTTTCACTGAGTTAGACAAGGCCGTGGTCCATGTGATCAGATTGGCTAGTTTTCTGTGATTGTGGTTTCAGTCTGTCTGCCCTCTGATGCCCTCTCTCAGCACCTGTGGTCTTACTTGGGTTGCTCTTACCTTGGACGTGGGGTATCTCTTCACGGCTGCTCCAGCAAAGTGCAGCACTGCTGCCTACCTTGAACGTGGGGTATCTCCTCTTGGCAGCTCCTGCACCACGCCCTCAAAAGGATACTTAAGGGATTTTGAGGACTGGGATTGGTCATGGGGTGGTTTTAAGGTAGTTTCTAAATGTAGTCTAGGCAGAGACTGGTCATATTTTGTAAAGTAGCTGAGTTGCTGAAACTGCTTCATTTTTTCTTTGGAGTAAGAGTCCATATGGAGTTACCATTGTCTCTATTTGTCCATGATATTGTAGGAATATATAGGTCTGAATAAGCTTGTGTTGTAACAATTTGACTTAAGATAGTTTGTGTTAAATATCATGATTTGGTATAGTTTGCCTGTTTTGCAAGTTGATGTATCTATTTTATCTCTCAGAAAGAAAGTTTGTTGGCAAGATAGCCAATTATAAGGCTTTTGAAGAAATTCAGATATATTGAATACCTGAAATTCAGACGAATGGGGAGTTGATAGAGTGAATGGAAACCTAGGGTCATTGAGGAATGGAGTAAGGATTAAGGATTGAAACCTTTGGAAAGATAGTAGACTACAAAGGAAAAAAAATCAAAGGTTAAATGTTTGAAAAGTGGAAATACAATGGCACTATTGACGGTAACACAAACAGGAAATTGAAATTTGGCATTTGGTAGATAAGAAAGTAATAAGATATGAAGATAATGGGTTATCATTTCTACTTTGTATTGTAATTTTTCTTTTGTATTTTAACTATAGTAAGTTTTAGGCATCATTCTAGAGATGACCAGAAGATGTTAGAAAATTAGATTTCATTTTAATGAGGAATATTGTGAATTTATTCTAGTGTATGCAACCTTATAATCTTTCACTCAATTCTGTGTATTTTCTTTGAAAATACTTAAAATGCGCTGGAAATCCCACACCCTCATTTAACTAGCTAATATTTCATTATGTCAGTTTTACAGACAAACAGCCAGTGATCTCTAATTGTTCTATTATTTCTGGAACTTTGTGCAGCAAAATAGCAGGAACGTGAATGGCAAAGAAAACTCCCTATTAACCGGGAAAGCTTATTCCTTAGTTGGTGGTCGGTATCCTTTGTGAAAAAAGTCTTTTCTCTCCATTGGAACTTGTCTGATTAATGCAGTTAAAAAGCTGTAAGTCTTGGCCTTTATAAAATTATAATAAGTTCAATAACTATGTGTTATTAAAATCAGAAAATCAACCTATATTAGTACTGCAATAGCTCTGCAGTAGCTCTTTCCCAGCTCTGCCAGTGACAAAGGATGCGAGTGGGTTGCAGTGTCACATGGCATCTGATTAAGTTAGATTAGTACAGGATTTGAAGGGAAGTCTCCCAGGTGACAGTGAATAAGATGATCAAAGTTTTTCTGCAGATATTTTAAGGGGACAGTTGGTTGAAAAGCTACTACTTTTCCAACATAAAGCCAAAAGTCTAGCCACATGGTATCGCTAATGAGTCAGAAGGAAAGACTGAAGGGGCTTGAGGTTACTGCTTGGCAGTACTGATATAGAAAGTCCTTGGTATTAACCATATTAACAGCCTAAGTGTCTGAAGTATGCAGGCTTGCCTTCAGCCTCCTAAGATAATATTCCAGGTTTTCTCCCTTCAAAGATGTACTATTTTTTCATTTTCTAATTTTCTGAAATCAAAGTACATCTTAAAATTGTATAAAGTTGCATGTTGAGTGTGTGTGCGTGTGTTAAGGACCTCCTACTCTTCAGTATTTTATAATCTAATGTAAATCTATGTTCACATTGTCAACTGATTCCATTTATACTAGCATGTAGAAGTAACAATATTAAGGTCAATTGGATTTAGGTGCTTTTTCAATATTATATATAATAAAGAAAGGACAGAGAATTGCATTTATTTTCTATTTGTCTATATTAACTGACTGTTCATTACCTCAGTCCTAATAGCTGCCTTTCAAGGTAGTTATTATTATTACTGTGTATTATAAATGGGAATATTATGGCATAACATATTTGGGCAACTTGAATTTGAACCTCATCTGAATAAGGTAGACTCTTGCTACTGTGTCCACACTAGGACATCCTAACATAAAAGAAACTTCTTATAATTTTATTTTTTGACATATAATTGTAGATATTAAATCTCTAAAGGGTGATTCAGTTCAAAGTCATGGAATTGTGAGTGTGTGAAGTTAAGTATTGCTAATAGAGACAAAATATCTGGCTCCGTCTCCTTCAAATAAGTTTAACTTTTTCAGTATTACTGATCCCGCTTCAAAAAAGATATATAAAAGCTTGAAAGAGAAGATAAAATATCAGTCTCTTCAGACTTGAGAATATCATGTTAGAGTCTCTACCTTAAGTATTCTCAGTGAAAGATTAGAAAATAATAGTGAAAGAGAAAATAGAAAGTTTGTTGTTGTGTATGTTTTGTTTTTGTTTTGTTTTTTCAGTTTGACCCAGTAAACAGCCAGTGGGAAGGCCACTATCTCCAGAGCACTATTTTGTCTAATTATAACCAAAGCTGGTGTGATATTTGGCCTACTATTTAGTCACTTGAATTTCTGCATGTTTTTTAATTCTGGAGAAATGTTTTCTCATTCTCCTGGCTTTCACTATTTACCAAAGATCCTTTGAGCATATATCTTTCTCGTGCCAGATAATGTAGTAGGTGCTAGATATGCTAAATTCTGTTTATTAGATCTATTTTTTTTCCATTAACAATAGGCAATATTATCCTAAGAAAATAATTTGTGGTGGTTTTTTTGGCTTTGTAGTTGCTAAATCCTGAAGATGACCTCTTACCAGGAAAGATTCGAGACAGCAATCGTTCAACCCTCTTAGCAACAATTCAGGAACATGGTTACCCCACAATCAACTTGGGAATTGTGGGAGACAAGTAAGTATTGGATTTTATTTTGAAGTTGTTGTGGTTCAAATACAGATTTGGGGGATACTAACTAGGTGAGATTGTTGCTAAAGAGAAAGGGATTTAATACCATAATTTCCACTTATTTCATTCTTCAAAAGCCAAAGATTTGTGGAGGTGTCTATTTCCTTTAGTGGTAGACATTTTTCTGAAAAGCCGTCTTTACAACCAGAGAAATACGTTGCTCTGCTATGGGTGCTATTCCTATTCACACTTTTACTAGTTTCAAGAAAGATAAGGAAGATACAGGTGAGATGAGTAAGAGAGAAATGTCAAAATTAGCACTAACTGATGCTTTGAAATTTAAGTACAGTTATTTTCTAGGACTTTTGTATTGATTTTTGTATTCTTATGTAACTTGAGTTTCTCCAGGCTTCACCCACCTATAAGTACAAAGGGAGGAACATTGACTATAATTGCCCATCTCCAAGAGCACATTACCCCCATTTACTCAATTAACTCAGCTGTCTGCTAAGTTCTCCACATATTTCTCTAAATCTCCAACTGCATCTCACTTGTGATCAAGAACAAGTCGGCTCTTCCTGAGTAGCCCCTTCCATGCAACATGCCACCTTTCACCAGGCACTGTTTCCAGTTCACAAGAGGTGTGCCTGCCCTTAGTAACCCTCAAATATCAGCCTGCTAGAGACAAAGGTAGGAGACAGATCTGAGTGATGGATACCCTGATGTATCTGTCACCCATAACTGTCTCTTTCTGTCTTATCACCACCTTGTCACTAAGAAAAGCTCATTATGCCTGACTCCTTCTTCTGTAACGATGAGTGCTTTCCCAAGGCTCAAATGTGCTTTTGAAGAGGCTCTGCCCTACCATTCCACAAGGTATGTTCAGACACCTATAAACCGGACACAGTGTAGTCCAGACCTAAGACACAGCATCTTGCCAGTAACCTGAAAGGTCATAGTTTTTAATGTTAATCTCACCTTTTAAAGTTCTCTTCTAACCTCTTGATTTTTTCTTTCTCTGAGAATACTGGAGTAGAGGCTATTAGACATACCTTCAAACATTTTTTTTTAATTCACTATTTATAATTACCTGAAAGTTTAGTGCTAGAGAAGTCCATAGGTAAGTAAACAGCCAACTTATAACCCATGCTGGTAAAGTCAGTACTACAGGTCACCAGTATTAACTTGACTCGGACTCCCTAGCCCTGGGAAGAGAAAGAAAGAACCCACTGAAAAGACAAGGAGTGGGTTAAATTTGGACCTGACCAGTAACTTGTCTTTTTTTTTTTTTTTTTAAGATTTTTAAGATAACACTTATTTCTTAAAAGTTAACGTGCATAATAGGAAACCAAAAAATGCAAAAAGCGAAGTCATTCATAATCACATGCAGTTTACCATTTGATGTGTCATCCTAGGTTAATTTGTGCATCGCACAGCTAAGCATCCATTTTTATGGAAGTATGATCATACAGTTATGTATCATGCTGTTTCACACATCAGGAATGTTTACTGTTTCAAAGTCCCAAAGCTATAATACACTGCACCAACTCAATCTGGAAGGAAAAAAATATACAATCCTGCCTTCTTGGTGACAAAAATTTCAGAAAAGACAAAAATGGCAGCAGTCCTCTAGATAAAGATATTGGCAGAGTTATGATTAAAATACTACATTCCTTAATGTTCAATTAAAAGTAAGACATAAAGCAACAGCATACACCAAGGATAATACTTTTAAGAGGTTTCATCATTATCTGATGTAAACTATTAAAGAAATATGTTTCCTTTGAATACTTAACAATGCATTCTTATTGTACAATCAAGAGATGCACACACATGGATGGTTATCATCAAAATATAAATATGCTTACATCCCTTCCTTTATACTTCCTTCTGCCCTTCTGCTGCCAGCCTAAGTGAGCAAGTCCTGACCTACATTTCTCAGAGACGGTCATATAAACTTCAGGCATCTAAAAGTTATCTTGATGCAGATACACCTTTAAAGATGAAAAAAATTTATTTCTGAAAAGAAATAGGATGAATCCAGGAGTTCCAGCAGCACAGAGCAGGCCTGAAGTTCTAAGGAACAAACTCACCAGATGTTGAGTTTGTTTCCTACCCATTGCTGGCTCTGGCCCTGCCACCAAGTGTGTTCATGAGCTCTAAGAACTATCATTAAGTAAAAGGTGCTTTTTGTTTGTGTGTATCATTTTTACCTTATGCTGTTCTAGACTATAATTCTCTTCATTCTCTCCTCCTGATGTACTTTTGTATTAAAAAGGAAGTAATTTGATATATATACTACATGCTGCATTGTCTTTCTGTGAAAGCCAAAACACCATTAAAAGGTTACTGTGTTGATAAGCTAATATTTGATTGTCTGAGGCTAATTGTTGACTTGCTATAGACATTTCCCAATAATTAATGTACCTTGAAAACAGCATATAAAGAACAACAAAACTATAAGCAAGATATAGACAATTCTGAGAATATGCAGATCTTTAGTGTATTCTTTTCTTGGATTGTATACCTTACATAAAACTGAGAACCATTTTTTAAAGTACAATTGATGCAAATCTAAACTTCCTCAGTCTTAGAGTGCTATATTGAAAAATCCCAGAGTAAATGATTTAAAATGCAGAGGTGGAATGTGGGAGGAAACAATTTATAACTGTTCAGATGGAAATCTTTGCTGGGAATTTAGCAGAGGAAACAAGGTACATTTAATCTGTAGCCTGTTGATATTCTGTGAAGGTTGCCTCCCTCTTCATTCTTCTCTTTCCTATATATGACATTTGCTTATGAAACAAAGGTTGTTATACAGAAGCCTTTGTGTGAAACTCTCCAGGGAAATAAGCAGAGTCTTGGGAGAAGCTACCCTATGTTTAAAGCAGGGTGAGAAATAACTCAAAATGTCAGCAAGCACAGAATCGTTACTCAGCGAGGCAGATAAGAGTAGGGAGTAAGAGTACTATTCTTATTACTTTCAAAAGGTTTCAGTCTGGGTTTAAATTCTACATGATTAGATTTCTCAGCTCTTATTCTTATCACCTTTCATAACTTTAACAGTAAATGTTAAAATTGAAGAATAAGACTATAAAACATTTGTTGTTTGTGGTCTTTTTAATAATAGCCATTGTGACAAGTGTGAAGCAACATTTCACTGTGACTCCGATAGATTAGTGATACTGAGCATCTTCTCATGTGCCTATTGGCCACGTGTATGAAAAAGATGAATTTTTAAACCCAGAGATGTTAATTGAACTTTCCCAGCATTATACAAGTGAGTGGCAGAGGTGAAAATGAAATCTAAATTTCTTGAAATTAACTATCATTATGAAGACAAGAGAATAAATACAAACATGTCAAAACAAGCATCATATAGGTTGGAATGGTCTGTGAGAGTTTTTAAAAGGTGCATTTTTAGCTAGAACAGAAAGGATGAATAGAATTTATGTAGTTAGGAAGAATGTGTTAACCAAGTAGGAAACAGGGAATGAACAAAAATAGAGAAGTAGAAATGAACAACTTAGGTCAGAACAGACTGTTTAAAATAGGAGGTTTAGGAAAAAGGATACATGTAAATTTGATAGAAATTTGAGGTCAAATTTTGAAAGGATTTGCAATCCAGGCAAAACTACCCAAGTTGCTTAAATGTACAGCTTTTTTAAAAGCAGAATTGACATAATAAATCATTATTTTGGAAAGATAATTTGACCAGGTGTTATCACATGGACTAAAGTTGCAGACCTATTAGAAATAAGAACAACAGTTTATTTCTTGTTCAGTTCAGAAGTACTGATTGTGAATCTTTGCAAATCATCTAGAGAGCTTATTAAAAATGATGATTCTGATACAGCAAAACTGGAATGGGCCAAGATTTAGCATTTCTAACAAGCTCCTGCGATATCAAGCCACTGGTCCATGGATCACAGGAAGTAATAAGAATGTAGTATATTTAATCATGTATCAGGGCTTCCTCGGTGGCTCCTGTAAAGAATCTGTTTGCAGTGCAGGGGACTGCCTGCAATGCAAGAGATGCAGGTTCAATCCCTGGGTTGGGAAGATCCCCTGGAGAAGGAAATGGCAACCCACTCCAGTATTCTTGCCTGGGAAATCCCATGGACAGAGGAGGAGCTTGGTGGGCTACAGTCCATGGAATTGTAGGAGTCAGATACAACTTAGTGAGTAAACCATCACCACCACTACAAAGCCTCATTGAAATGGTATGTGTCTATTCTATAAACACAAAGAAAATGCTTGCAAAACCCAGTTATTAGGTCTGTCACAGTCTTATATCCCTCTCTAGCAATACACCACTTCAGCTTCTTCATTCTCCATTAGTAGTTTATCCTTTCTTGGTTTTGGCAGCATCTCTTCCTATGCTCATTTCCAAGTATAAGTGTCAACCATGGCTCACCCTTGACTATCTTTCCTTCTAACTCTTTATGCTGACTCCCAGATCTGATCTCTGTCTTGAGCTCTATGCCTAGATCTACCTGCTTGCTGGGTGTATTTTCTTTTTAAGTTCTAGGCAGAGCAACCAACATGTCCAAACTAAATTCATTATCCCTCCTTTCCTCTCTCACTGCCCGCCCCCACTGCCATCTTATTCCATGTCCTTGAGTTCTTTAACTTACATGGAGAGTACATCATGAGAAACGCTGGGCTGGATGAAGCGCAAGCTGGAATCAAGATTGCTGGGAGAAATATCAATGACCTCAGATATGCAGGTGACTCTACCCCTGTGGCAGAAAGTGAACTAAAGAGCCTCTTGAAGAAAGTGAAAGAGGAGAGTGAAAATTTGGCCTAAAACTCAACATTCAGAAAACTAAGATCATGGCATCTGGTCCCATCACTTCATGGGAAATAGATGGGGAAACAGTGGCAGACTTTATTTTGGGGGGCTCCAAAATCACTGCAGATGGTGACTGCAGCCATGAAATTAAAAGACGCTTACTCCTTGGAAGAAAAGTTATGACCAACCTAAACAGCATATTAAAAAGTGAGACATTACTTTGCCAACAAAGGTCTGTCTAGTCAAGGCTATGGTTTTTCCAGTAGTCATGTACGGATGTGACCGTTGGACTACAAAGATATCTGAGCACCGAAGAATTGATGCTTTTGAACTGTGGTATTGGAGAAGACTCTTGAGAGTCCCTTGGACTGCAAGGAGATCCAACCAGTCCATCCTAAAGGAAATCAGCCCTGAATGTTCATTGGAAGGACTGATGCTGAAGCTGAAACTCCAATACTTTGGCCACCTGATGCTAAGAGCTGACTCATTTGAAAACAACCTGATGCTGGGAAAGATTGAAGGCAGGAGGAGAAGGGGACGACAGAGGATGAGATGGTTGGATGGCATCACCGACTCAATGGACATGAGTTTGAGTAAACTCCAGGAGTTGGTGATGGACAGGTAAGCCTGGCGTGCTCTAGTCCATACGGTCGCAAAGAGTTGGACATGACTGAGGAACTGAACTGAACTAAACTGAGTTTTCTGGCTCAGCAATTGCCCACACCAGCCACCCAGTCTCCCAAGCCAGAAGAAACCTGAATGGAAAACTTCTAGCTCTCACTCCCCCCTGCATTTAAATCCCTTACTGTTTCCCCCATCAGTATTTATTATAGATTCCTCTCTCTTCCTGTCTACCATCCTGGCTTAGTTTGGGGCTCCATTTACTTTTTGTTTAGACACGTCAGACTAGCCTCTTAACTGGCCTCCCTACTTCAAGTCTTGTTCTCTTCCAACTCACCATCTGTTCTGCTATGAATACGATCTTTCCATGGTGCAAATTTTGTACTTATGCAGAATTGGGGTTTTATTATATATGGGTAAGCAAACTCCCCACTGGCTCAGGCATTAAGAATCTGCCTGCAATGCCGGAGCCATAGGAGATGCAGGTTCGATCCCTGGGTCGGGAAGATCCCCTGGAGAAGGACACGGCAGCCCACTCCAGTACTCTTGCCTGGAGAATCCCATGGACAGAGGAGCCTGGTGGGCTACAGTCTATGAGGTCCCAAAGAGTTGGACACAACTGTAGTGACTTAGCAAGAGTACTCTAATAATTCAAGAAACTTTCATGAAGTGTTATGCTACATCAGACATTGTCTCAGTCTTTGGTACTACAGGGAGAAGGACTTGGCAACCCACTCCAGTATTCTTGCATAGAAAATTCCATGGCCAGAGGAGCCTGGCAGGCTACAGTCCATATGGTTGCAAAGAGTCAGACATGACTGAACAACTTTCACTTCACTTGGTACTACAGAGATGAATAAGATAGTTATTAGTAAGAACTACAAGGAAGATTTCAATTCTATTTCACTCCTCTCTTTCCTCCCCAGCTAATCCATATCCATTACCTCCAGCCTCCTCACTCCAAACTTGTTGGTCTTTACCTGGGAAGAGACACAAATCTTTACTTACTACCTAGTATATCTATAACACTATACTGCACTTTTTTCACTTATCTAGGCCTCATGGAACAACAGATCCAGATAAGTGTCTTTTATCTTCCTTTGTAGATAATATTGGGTTAGCCAAAAAGTTCTTTTGGGTTTTTCCACAAGATGTTTTGGGAAAACCCATGAGACAAATGAAATTTTTGGCCAACCCAATACTACTGAAGCTCAAAAAAATAAGTTGTTCAGAGTCTTACCCTCTCCTATTATAATCTCTTCTTTTATCTTTCCTCCCACAGCTACTGGAGCCACTTTTGCAGCATTTATTACCTTTGGTAATTTATTATACCAAGTTCATAGTGTCTTCAGGAGTGGGAGAGAATGAAGAAGACAAAATAAGAAGTCCCACCCAGCCCTGTCTAACTCCAGGATCTTTCTCCTTTTCCTCTACCATACTGTCCTCTTAATTAGGCTTAGCACCCACAATTTACTAATATTAAGGTTAATAAACTAAATATTCTACCTCCATTTTAATAGATAAAACCTCTAAGTAAATAGTAATTGTCAGTATTTCAAAGGCCAGAGAGGAAAATTTAGTTTAACTTTGAAATTAAATACAAATTGTATATATGAATGAATGAAAAGGACTTGAGCTGCAAAATCCTAGATCTTTAGGTTTTATAGAAGTGGACGGAAAAAAAGGCAGGAGGATTTATTTTTCATTTTCTGGACCCCTAAATAAATCTTATTTACTGTAAAATACATTCTTCCTTCCATACAAAGAAAAGTCCTTTCCTATTATAATCTCTTATCTTTCCCCCCACAACTAGTGGAGCCACTTTTGCAGCATTTATTACCTTTGGGTAATTTGTTATACCAAGTTCATAGTATCTTCAGGAGTGGGAGAGAATGGAGAGAAAAGGAGTATGGGAAAGAGAAAAATGTGTGCATGCAATGTGAATGTATAATAATTTCGTATTCAGACCTGCATTAATTCAATTTATAAATGACCCAGATTCACAGATGGCCTATTCTAACCTTTCCCCTACTCACCATCTAAGTACCTCTGTCAGTACTTTAAGAGAAGGGAAAGAGAAATAGCTTTTAGAGAAGTGAAAGGGGGAAAGCCATGAATAGAGAAAAACTGTGAAGAGACAGTTAGTCTCCTTATTCCCCAGCTCTTAGGATCCAGGCTGTTTAGGGGAGCCCAAGTCGCTGGCTCCATGTGTTTGGTCTGTTTACTTTGTGACACTTCCTGATAATCAAATATTTAGAGTTCCATTTGTGTTTTAAAGTATTCTACCTGAGGATGAGTCGTTTACATATTAATATTTATTAGTTCAAATCAGATATCCAACATGTGGGTAAGTCTGCTGTCCTGAAAAAACAGGAACAGCGCTCAGCCTTCTTCACAGTCCAACTCTCACATCCATACATGACCACAGGAAAAACCATAGCCTTGACTAGACGGACCTTAGTCGGCAAAGTAATGTCTCTGCTTTTGAAAATGCTATCTAGGTTGGACATAACTTT
>SJYT01067033.1:33285-63657 GCA_006410635.1 Cephalophus harveyi | reverse complement strand
GCCTTCTTCACAGTCCAACTCTCACATCCATACATGACCACAGGAAAAACCATAGCCTTGACTAGACGGACCTTAGTCGGCAAAGTAATGTCTCTGCTTTTGAAAATGCTATCTAGGTTGGACATAACTTTTCTTCCAAGGAGCAAGCGTCTTCTAATTTCATGGCTGCAGTCACCATCTGCAGTGATTTTGGAGCCCAAAAAAATAAAGTCTGACACTGTTTCCACTGTTTCCCCATCTATTTCCCAACTCCAGTAGTCATGTCCAAGTCCTCATCCTTCTTGACATTCAACATTCTCTTTTCCATGCACCTCTGAACTCCACTGACACCATACTTCTTTTTGGTAGAGCCAGGCATGCCACTTCTTGAGAAATCTTCGGGTTGCACTGAAAGGAGTACTGGCTTGGGAGCCTCCAGAGCTGGTCCTCATCCTCATCCCACCACTGAGTCACTGAGTGGCCTTGAGCACTCTCCTCCTCTCCTCCATGTCATAATTTTCTTCCTTCCAAATCAGGAAGATGACCCACAGAGTCTAAATCAGCTCCCACCGTCCATAATTCCAAGCTCATAGAAAGGACATTGAGAAGGAAAAATCTTGGCTCTCTGCCTTAGGGAATAAAATTATGAAGATATCATTTTGCAAAAGAAGCAAGTGAATTTCAATAGCATCATGCCTGTCTCTGTCTAGAATTGGCTGCCTCTCCAGCTCTGGGTTCCCTTTTGGACACTATAAGTGTGGATCCGAGGACATAGGCTAATTGACACTGCTGAGAGAAGAGAGACACTATTAGTCCCAGACTTGGAGAGAAAGACCTTCATGGGGAGGTTAATAGAACTGGAACAGCTCAGGCTTGAAGAAGGGCCTCTGAAGGCAGCCATCATTCTGCTGACACATCCATAAAAAATACTGTGAGAAAGGCAGGGATCAATCTTCGTATTAGTCAACAAGGCCAGAAGGAGAATTAATAAGCTGCAAGCTGCAATGAGGAATATTGCAGACAAATATCAGGGGAAATGTTAGACCCCTGGGAGCTGTTAAGCAATGGAACAGACTGCAGGAGAAGCCATGAAGTCACTCTAACTGGGATGTTCAAGACAGAGTGCAGATAGACATCTGTCATAGGGGAAGGAATTCCAGTGGGGGATGTGAGGGACTGTACTCAAAAACAAATCTCAATGACATCAAAGTAACCAGACCTAAACTTTAATAGCACCATCTAAGATTTGCTGTGAAGGTGGAATAGGCCAAGAGTAGTGGTGGTAGGGTGGAGATAAACACAGAGCCAGGATAGTGTAATTGTTGTTTTTTTTTCAGTAGTCATATATGAATGTTGGAGCTGGACCATAAAGTACACTGAACACTGAAGAATTGATGCTTTCAAATTGTGGTGCTGAAAAAGACTCCTGAGAGTCCCTTGGACTACAAGGAGATCAAACCAGTCAATCTTAAAGGAAATCAACCCTGAATATTCATCAGAAGGACTTATGCTGAAGCTGAAGCTCCAGTACTCTGGCTACCTGAGGGGAAGAACTGACTCTGTAAAAGACCCTGATGCTGGGAAAGATTGGGGGCATGAGGAGAAGAAGGCAACAGAGGATGAGATGGTTGGATGGCATCCCCCATTCAATGGACATGAGTTTGAGTGAAATAGTGAGTTTGAGGAGATAGTGAAAGATAGAGGAACCTGGTATGCTGAAGTCCTTGGGGTCACAACAGTTGGACACGACTTAGTGACTGAGCAACAAGTTGTGTCCATCCCTTTTGTGAACCCATGGATTGTAGCCCACCAGGCTTCTCTGTCCATGGGATTTTCCAGGCAAGAGTACTGGAGTGGTTGCCATTTCATTCAGAGGATCTTCCTGACCCAGGAATTGAACCAGCATCTCCTATATTGGCAGGTGAGTTCTTTACCACTAGGGCCACCTGGAAAGCCCTTAATGAGGCCACATGTGGGAAGGCAGAATACTTTTCAGAACTGCTCATGAGTTAGGCAGTATCAGGAACCAGAACCTAGAAGAGGAGCTTGGTAATATCCCAAGGGTAAGGACTGGTGCCTGGAGCAGATGTTGCTGGTCCTTTATAGCATACCCTTCAGCCTACTGCTGAGTTTACCCACAGCGATAACCAGTTCTGCATGAGCCTACGTGCATAGTGCACCAAAGCCCCACTTCTAATATCAATCTTGCCACTTTCTGCATTAGAAAAACTGCCTTTGCTGAAGCTCTGGTATCAGTGAACTTGTGAAAAAGTGCTGCCCAGAAAAAGCAGATTTGTTGATTCCCTGAGGTAACCCTTAACACAGGATAAAGGCCAAAGGGTAAACTGGCCCAGCTGTCTGTCCTTTGGGTAGAAATTCTGGGACGTACTGATTGTTCAGAGGTTCTTGTAGAATTAAGCACCGCCTGCCTACAGCAGAAACACCCTTTTTATTAGACACTCTTCCTGCTCTCAGTCTCCCCGCAGCCTCTTTCCAGCTCCCTGAGATCACCTCCCAAATAAACCATCTGCACTCAAATCCTTGGACCAAATTCTGCCTTTCGGGGACCTAAATGAAGACAGTGTCTGCAAGGGACAAAAACTCCAAAGATCAGAAACTAGAGGGAGACTTCAACAGAGAAGTTTTCTCTAGTAGGACATTCCATAATTAATAGAAGTATGTGTCCTCAAATCTTTCAGCTCAGTTCAGTTCAGTTCAGTTACTCAGTTGTGTCTGACTCTTTGTGACCCCATGGACTGCAGCATGCCAGGCCTCCCTGTCCATCACCAACTCCCAGAGTTTATTCAAACTCATGCCCATTGAATCAGTGATGCCATCCAACCATCTCCTCCTCTGTCATCCCCTTCCCCTCCCGCCTTCAAACTTTCCCAGCATCAGGGTGTTTCCAAATGAGTCAGTGCTTCATATCTGGTGGTCAAAGTATTGGAGTTTCAGCTTCAGCATCCGTCCTTCCAATGAATATTCAGGACTGACTTCCTTTAGGATGGACTGGTTGGATCTCCTTGCAGTCCAAGGGACTCTCAAGAGTCTCCACCAACAGCACAGTTCAAAACCATCAATGGTTTCAAATATATATTGCCAACTGTTTGTTTTTTATTTTTTATTTTTTATATAAATTTATTTATTTTAATTGCAGATTAATTACTTTACAATATTGTATTGGTTTTGCCATACATTAACATGTATTTGTTTGTTTTTTAATTAAGCATTGCTCCTTCTGATAAGCCTCTATCCTCTAACAGAAGTAAAAGCAAAGATTTAACACTTCTAAGTTCCTTCCATCCTTTTTTCATCCCACATCTCTCAAGGCTCACATTCAATCCTGGCCCTTGAATAAACATTTTTCTAGTCCAATCTACTTAATCATCTGCCTTCAAAGATACACAGATTATTTTGAACTCAGGATTAGTTCTCATTCCTTTCTTCTGTATATGTGTATTTGTATTATTTTCCCAAGAAATAGGAATGGAGGGCAGAGACACCCCTAGCAGACTATAGCTTTCATCTTAAAGGCTATACTTACGTGTTATACTTGCTCCTTGCTGTGAAGGAGGTAGGAAATTTAATATTCTCTTCTTCTAGAATGGAGACAATAGTGGACGTCATTTTCTCACTCTCCTTTCACCTAGGTAGTGCTGGTACTGATAGACACCATTTTTGCATTCCCCCTACCCTGTGGGGGGATGCGCTTGCCTGGCCCCCTTGCTTTTCCATGATCTCATAGCCAGTATGCTTGTCCCGGTCCCAGGCTCCACTGAGATCCAGCTGAAGTGGGCGAGTTTGCCAGACCCACACACCCTCTCGTGGCTCCACTGTAGTCAGTGAGTGCCCAGCCCACACATTCTCAGATGGGGCTCCCCTTGTGGCTTATGAACTTGACCTCCTCACGTCTTTTCCCCTGGTCCTGCCTGCCCTGGGCTCCTGCACAACCCCACGAAAGCCAGCAGTTACATGCAGTCCACACCTCACGATCCTGCCTCTGGGGGCCGTAAGAGCTTGTGTTTCTGGGTCACAAAGGACTGAAACAATCAGAGAGACAGTTTTTAGGCTACCACCCCCAGGACACAGCACAGAGAGAAGGCTGACACACACCCCATTCTTCTCATGTAAAAGAGCCTATTTACTTGTCCTGGAGCTTCGGCCTGAGGGACAGGTCTTAGGTTTACCACACATCTAGAGGCCACAAAGACACTCTCAGGGAATGTAGGCCAACTTTGCACTCTACTTTGGCCTCGCTAAGCCCACCGTACTTCCCAAGAAAGAAGCTTATACACTTGTCTGGAGCCCAGATTTTTGCAACTGTTGCCAAGAGGACACCTCCAAACTGCCTGGTCTGGAGACCAGACAGGCCCTCCCTGGTGGTTCAGATGCCAAAGAATCTGCCTGCAATGCATGAGAACTAGGTTTCATCCCTGGGTCGGGAAGATCTCCTGGAGAAGGAAATGGCTACCCACTCCAGTATTCATGCCTGGAGAATTTAATGGACAGAGGAATCTGGTGGGCTACAGTCCATGGGGCTGCAGAAAGTCAAATATGACTGAGCGATTAACACCTAACACACTTTGAGACCAGAAGGGATTACAACAATAATCTCACAGAATGCATGCATTTGCATATTTTAAAAGCTGCTGCCTGAAGATCTGGCTTCCAATCAGCCTGAAACTTGGTGCTCACTGAGATCTCTCCCTTTGGAATATCTTCAAGGCTTGGCACAAAAACTGGGACCCATCAAGAATAAGACAGTCTGCTTATATGATCACAAAGATGGGACAGACAGCCAAGAGCTTGGGCAAGATTGAATAATAAGTTTCATCACCACTCTTTCAAGACTGGAAAAGGTAGCTGTTTCACTTACTATTCAGAAACAAACAAACGAACAAAAACAAGCTAATTAAGGAAATGGAAGAATATGTTCCAAATGAAAGAAAAAGATAAAACTCCAGGGGTTAGCCTTAATGAAATTGAGATAAGAATTTACCTGATGAAGAGTTCAAAACAATGATCATAAAGACACTCACTCAACTTGGAAGAAGAATGGGTGGACAGAGTGAGAATTTCAACTAATAAACAAGCAAATTAAAAATAAAATTCAAAGAAAAGTCACAGAACTTAAGAATATAATAACTGAACTGAAAACTACCTATCAGGGTTCACCATCAGACTAGATGAAGCAGAAAACCAGATCAGTAACCTGGAAGACAGGGCAATGAAATTCACCCAAATAGACCAGCAAATAAATAATACATAAAATTAAAAGCTATTTTAAAAATAGAGATAACTTAAGGGACATAAGGGACAATATTAGCATGTTACCATTTGCATTATAGGGGTCTCAGAAAACTTATTTGAAGGTATGCTGGCTTAAAACTACCCGAACTAAGGGAAGAGACAGACATCCAGGTTCAGAAATCAAAGAGAGTTTCAATGAAGATAGATCCAAAGAGATCCACACCAAGACACATTGTAATTAAAATGTCAGAAGTTAAAGATAAAGAGAGAATCTTAAAAACAGCAAGAAAATATCAACTAGTTCCATATAGAGGAACCTCCATAAGATTGCACCAATTAAGCCAAAAAAAAGAAAGAAAGAAAGACATCCAAATTGGAAATAATTAAAATCATCACCATTTTCAGATGACATAGTACTATATAAAGAAAACCCTAAATATTCTGCCATAAATTCAATAAAGCTATAGGATACAAAATTAGTATACAGAAATCCATTGCATTTCTACACACAGATAACAAAATCTCAGAAACAGAAATTAAGGAAAAAAATATCATTTAAAATTGCATCAAAGAGAATATAACATGTAGGAATCAATTTAACCAAAGAGATGAAAGACCTGTACACTTAAAACTATAAGATATTTATGGAAGAAATTGAAGAAGGCACAAAATAATACAAAGACCTTCCATATACATGGGTTGGAAGAATCAAAATCATTAAAATTTCCATATACCCAAAACAATCTACAGATTTAATGCAATCTTCATCAAAATTCTAATTGCATTTTTCACAAAACCAGAACAAATAATTCTAAACTAAATGAAACCATTGCCCTCTCCAAAATGAAACCACAAAAAGACCCAATTATCCAAACCAATCTTGAGATACATGAACAAAGCTAGCAGGAGGTATCTCTCTGATTTTAAACTATTTTGCAAAACTCTAGAATAAAAAAAAAGTATGATAGTGGCATAAAAATGGACACAAAGATCAATGAAACAGATTAGAGATCCCAGAAATAAACCCACACATATATGTTCAATTCATTTACTATTAAGAAAATGAAAATATACAATAAGGAAATGATAGTTTCTTCAAATAATGATATTGGAAATCTTGACAGATGCATGTGAATGAATAAAATTTTACCATTATCTTATACCATATACAAAAATCAACTCAAAATGTACTAAAATACTTGAATATAAGTTCTGAAATCATAAAACTAGAAGAAAGGGTTGAAGATAAGCTTCTTGACTTCAGTCTCAACATGGAATTTTTGGATCTAACATCAAAGCAATGGCAACAAAAGAAAAACTAAACAAGTGGGATTAAATCTAACAAAAAACTTCCTCACAGAGAAAAAGATCTTCAACAAAATAAAAAGGTACCTAGTAAATGGGACAAAATATTGTAAATCATAAATTTGATAAGGGATTAATATCTATCAAAAAAAATCTGTATTCAAAAATGGGCAAAGGATTTAGATATTTTCTCAGAGAAGACATACAGATGTGCAACAGGCACATGACAAGATATTCAACACCACTAATTAGCAAGTAAATGCATATCAAAACCACAATAAGGTATTACCTCATACCTATGAGAATGACTATTATCAAAAAGACAAAATCTAACAAGTGCTGGGAAAGATGTGGAGAAAAGAGAACCACACTGTTGGTGGGAATGTAAATTTGTGCAGCCACTACAGAAAACAAAGCATAGTTTCCTCAAGAAGTTAAAAGTAGAACTTCCATATGATCTAGCTATTCCACTTTTGGGTATTTATTTGGAAAAAATTAAAACACTGATTTGAAAATATATGTGCAACCCTGTATTTACTGCATTGTTATTTACACTACCCAAAATATGTAAGCAACCTAAATATCCATTGATAGATGAATGATAAAGAAGATGTGAAAGTGAAAAGTGAAAGTCACTCAGTCAAGTCCGACTCTTTGCGACCTCATGGATTATATACATCCCATGGAATTCTCCTGGTCAGAATACTGGAGTGGGTAACCTTTCCCTTCTCCAGGGTATCTGTAGTACATATAAATAGTCAATGGAATACTGAAAGTGAAGTCACTTAGTCGTGTCTGACTCTTTGCGACCCCATGGACTGTAGCCTACCAGGCTCCTCCCTCCATGGGATTCTCCAGGCAAGAGTACTGGAGTGAGTTGCCATTTCCTTCTCCAGGGGATCTTCCCAACCCGGGGATTGAATCCGGGTCTCCTGCATTCCAGGCAGGCGCTTTAACCTCTGAGCCACCAGGGAAGCCCCAATGGAATACTACTCAGCCATAAAAAGAATACTATTTCGCCATTTGTGACACATGGATGGACCTCAGTGGCATTATACTAAGTGAAATAAGTCAGACAGAGGAAGACAAATACCATGTGATTTCACTTATATATCAAATATTAAAAACAGTAAATAAACCAGAAAAAAACATAGAACAGATTGGTGGTTATCAGAGGGGACAGGGGTTGGTGTGAGCAAACGGATTAAGGGGGTCACTTGTATAGTGATGAATGGTAGCTAGACTTGTTATGATGATCACTTCATAGTGTGTATAAAGATCAGACTGTTCTGTTGTACAGCAGAATTAGTATAGTGTTATGTCTCCAATACTTTGGCCACATCATGTGAAGAGTTGACTCATTGGAAAAGACCCTGAAACTGGGAGGGATTGGGGGCAGGAGGATAAGGGAACGACAGAGGATGAGATGGCTGGATCACATCACTGACTCGATGGAAATGAGTATGGGTAAACTCCAGGAGTTGGTGATGGACAGGGAGGCCTGGCATGCTGTGATTCATGGGGTTGCAAAGAGTCAGACACGACTGAATAACTGAACTGAACTGAACTGATGTTGTACATGAAAATTAATATAATGTTATATATCAGTTATACCTCAAATTTTAAAAAGAGCATTCTGTTGGTTATACAGTGGAAGGACTGTTGGAGATGGACACTTGTTACCAGGATCCTGCAGTTAGGTGGGACAGAGAAAGAAGTGGCTTGCTTTGAAGCTGGAGATCCAGGCATGCTAAGCAAAAGTAAAAGTTGTTCAGTTGTGTTCAACACTTTGTGACCCCATGGACTACACAATCCATGGAATTCTCCAGGCCAGAATACTGGAGTGGGATCTTCTCCCTTTCCCTTCTCCAGGGGATCTTCCCAACCCAGGGATCAAACCCAGGTCTTTCACATTACAGGCAGATTCTTTGCCAGCTGAGCCACAAGGGAAGCCCAAGAACACTGGAGTGGGTAGCCTATCTCTTCTCCAGCAGATCTTCCCAACCCAGGAATTGAACTGAGGTCTCCTGCATTGCAAGCAGATATTGTTCACCAGCTGAGCTACCAGGGAGGCTAAGGAGTGATCAAATCCAAACCATTTTTTAGAGCTACTATATGCTACTGCACCTTCCCTCATAACTCAGTTAGTAAAGAATCCACCAGCAATGCAGGAGACCTAGGTTCAATTCCTGGTTTGTGAAGATCCCCTGGAGAAGGAAATAGCAACCCACTCCCATATTCTTGCCTGGTAAATCCTATGGACAGAGAAGCCTGGAGGGCTACAGTCCATGGAGTCCCAAGAGTTGGGCACGACTTAGCATCTAAACCACCACCATACGGTACTGTAGCTCTACTGGATAATATCTATTGCTGGGAAAGATTGAAGGTGGGAGGAGAAGGGGACAATAGAGGATGAAATGGTTGGATGGCATCACTGAGTCAATGCATTGACACAAGTTTGAGCAAACTCTGGGAGATGGTGAAGACAGGGAAGCCTGCCTTTGTGATGCAGTCCATAGGGTTACAAAGAGTCGGACACAATTTACCAACTAAACACAACAACAAAATGCTACTGAACTGAATACAAAATAGAAGGAAAATAGAAAAAAATGGCACCTAATCTTTTCAGCTGAATTAATTAGAAACGTCTTTGTTTGTTTTTCAAGATGAAAAAGACTGTAGTATGGATTAGTTGGGAAGAGGAGTCTCTTTTGCTCTTTGAGTTATCCACCAGTTAATGGAGTATAGATATCAAGTAGGCAGTCTGGTATTTAAAGGAAAGTCTCAAGCCCATGGAGCAACATGGGCTTCCTTTATAAGATCTTCAACGATGCCTTCACCTCCAAAGTCTGATTTTTAAGTGCTCCTTTTTGGGTTTTGGGCTCTTTTAGAATTTTCAGCATAGCTCTTATCCAGCTCTGCCGTGATTCTCTTTATCTGCCTTCCTCACCTGTCTATAAATGTGTTGAGCTCAGTGACTACAATTTTTTTTAATCTTTGCAGCCCCATCACAAGATCCAGCATAGGACAAGGACAAGCGGATTGTTCACCGAACAATATATATATATTTTAAAAAATAAATGAGGATCCATGCCAAGTAGAAAAAGCATAAATTACTATAATATAATCATTGTCTCATCATGTATATCTTATAGATGTTAAATGTGAAGTGTCAGGGACTCACAGCCCATCTTGTAATTTTAAATATGTTATTCTTTCCACTATATCTTGCAGAATCAGGTACATAATAATACAAAATTGACTAAATTGACTTGTTCCCATGGTATTTAGAAATAAATATCTCATTTATTAGATTTTTGAGATGTGTGAGATATAGCAATGGGATGCTCATGCCTGATTATCAAAGCCACCTGGTTACAGATGTTATTACATAACTTTTATTAATATTTAATTAGATTGGGCTATTGAAGAAAAACAAGCTCAGACAGGCTCAGACAGTCAAGAATCTGCCTGCAATTTGGGAGACTCTAGTTCGATCCCTGGTTTGGGAAGATCTCCTGGAGAAGAAAATGGCAACCCACTCCAGTATACTTGCCTGGAGAATCCCATGGACAGAGGAACCTGGTGGTCTACGGTCCATGGGATCACAAAGAGTCGGACATAACTGAGCAACCCACTGCAAATACACACATTGAAGAAAAATATGTCTGCACTGAAGAATATTATCAATAATAGTCCATATATACTTCCATTTCAATTACCATCTTTATTCTTTAAATGTTTTAGAACAAAAAGACCAACATCTTGCACTAAGGCTTTGTGCATCATTTAAAAATGAAGTTGGACTTTGGGTCATACAATTTGATATACATTTCCCCATAGCTTTTCTGAAATAGAAAATAGAAATCTATTGAAAGTCTTAAGAGATATATTATTTAATTCAAAAAACTGTGTCCAACATGGAGTCATATGTTCAGATAATAAATATTTTAAACTTGCAAGTTAGGTGTTTAGTTTGCTTTCCTTTTTAATTAATATGTTCTCTTAAAATTTTACTAATTATGAATGTGCTATGATTATGACCAATAAATTAGGTTATTTGCTTGGGATTTTCAAAGTTGAAACTTTACAATCATCGACATCAATCTGAAGCCTGTTCCAGCTACACTCATTTGCAATGATTAATTAACCTTGTAGAAAAGTTGACACCACCACTGGGAATAAATTTTTGTTACTTTTAACCATGCTTTCTTTTGTATTTAACTACTTAATGTGTATATCTCCTGAGGCCATAATTTAATAGTGATTTCAGATAGATTTAATTGGTGGAAAATCTTATATATTATTGCTAATGTAAGAAGGGGGCTTAGGGAAAGCCAAATTGAATTTATAAATTATCATGCCATGGTCTGTAAGAGTCTGCATTTTTTTCAAGTTATTTTTCCTCAAAATAAACTAGGTTAATTCCATGAAAGAAAAGTGTTCTTGTTCTCCATACCTAGAACAATGCCTGCCACATAGCATATGCATAATAAATTCACATAAATTCATTTTTGAATGATTGATCCATCATTTAGTTGTAAGCTATCATTACAATTGTGATAATCTTGTTTCTCTTGAAGTTAGCATCAGTTGATAATTGTTGTAGCATTAGTTGTTGTTCAGTGACTAAGTCATGTCTGACTCTTTGCAACCCTGTATATTGCAGCATGCCAGACTTCCCTGTCCTTCACTATCTCCTGAAGTTTGCTCAAACTCTTGTCCATTGAGTCGGTGATACCATCTCATCCTCTGCTGCCCCCTTCTCCTTCTGCCCTCAATCTTTCCCAGAATCAGAGTCTTTTCCAATGATTCAATTCTTCACACCAGGTGGCCAAAGTACCAAGCTTCAGCTTCAGCATCAGTCCTTCCAGTGAATATTCAGGGTTAATTTCCTTTAAGATTGACTGATTTGATCTCCTTTCAGTCCAAAGGACTCTCAAGAGTCTTCTCCAACACCACAGGTCAAAACCATCAATTCTTCAGCACTCAGGTTTCTTTATGATCCAACTCTCACATCCATGCATTGTAGTGAGATAATAATGGTCAGTTAAATTTGTATAACACTTTAAAATCAGCAATGTAACTTTCAGTTCTCAAAATGCTTTCATTCACTTGAGACTCACAGCAACTTCATAGCAAAAAGAGCATCCATGCCTTAATTGCACAGTGATGCAAACCAAGACTCCAACAAAATGGAGCCCTTGGATTCAGCACATATCAGAATTCAAATCCATGTTCTTTTGATTGTGGCATACTTAGGGGCTAGAGGACATCATGACATTGGCTTCCAGAAGGAGTTCATGATCTCCTACACAGTATTAATGAAACCTCATTGTGTCTGGTGGATGTCTTTTGAAGGAAAGAGTATTCATATTCTGAAAGAAGTAAAGCTTTAGCAGAATCTTGAAGAATTAACAAAACTGGAGAGTGGGAATGGGGAGGAAGAGAGTTCCAGGCTCAGTCAATAACCTGTATCCCTTTTTCCACAGTTCTCTATCCTTTCATCCTTTTTTTTTTTTTCCAAGTAGCTCTTATCACTCACCTGATATTACAATATATACTCATGTGCTTCTTGACAACCTCACCAACTAGGATGCAAAAAATCAAGTCAAGTTTAGCATGCTTCCCTGGCGACTCAGTGGGTAGAGACTCTGCCCACAATTCAGGAGACTGCCTGCAATACAGGAGAGGCAGGTTAGATCCCTGGGCCAGAAAGACCCCTTGGAGAAGGAAATGGCAATCCACTCCAGGATTCTGGGAAATCCCATGAACAGAGGAGCCTGGTGGGCTACAATCCGTGGGGTCACAAAAGAGTTGAACGTGACTTAATGACTAAATCACCATTTAACATATTTATTTAATATATTTAACATATTCACCACTGCCTCCCCAATTCTGAGAGAGATTCTGACACATTCTGGGCACTTAATACATATTTGTAGGTTGAATGAATGCTGAAGGAACCACATGTGCAGTTACAGGGTACATGACGTAGCAGTGGTCCTTTTGGAAAACTGCAAGTCATTCTGTTTCCTTAATAGGTTGAACTGTGTGAAACGCTGATACTGGTCTCCTTTTGATGGATTTACATGAAGACTTCGTACAGTTCAACTTGATATAATGTGGAGGAGATCTGGAAGACAAGAACCCTGGAGGTTGGAAACAATAGAATTGACCAAGTTTGGGATGGACTTACTTAGCATGTTAAGGTAGTTGAATAGGTCTAATTGGTAGTCAATGATAAGCTTTAAGTAGAGAATTAACATGATCAGTAAATCCCTCTGATGAACTGTAGCAAGTGGATTCAAAGGGAGAATAATGAAAGCCAAAAGACAGCATAGAAGTCACTTGGCCTCCAGCACAGAAGGCAAAAAATAGTAAAGTCTAGAACCTGCTGGTTGGTAGAGGCCCTGACTCAGCCCCACGTAGCAGTGGTTTTCTCTGCAGCCTTTCCTGAATTCCTTCTGTATCACTGAACCTCTATAGTCTCCTGAGTAGATACCAGTGTTCCTTTTCTCACCTTCTTCCCAAGCATGGAAGAACTCAATATATATTCCTTTTCTCATAGCTCAGACAGATTGGATTTACATAAAACTTGAAAGATACATGAAACTTGAAAGATACATGAAATGGAAAGGAATAAACGAAAACACCTGAGTATTGGTTTCTCATCTAGCTAAAGCCAATTCACACATCACAAGCTCTCTGACAGCCCACCTCCCTACCCTTTTGAATTCTAGATCCTTCTCCCCCCTCTTCCTTTATTAACCTGCTTTGTCTAAAAAAATTTTAACCAGGCTTTTTTCCATACAAAGCTGTTATAAACATTTTCTTTTTTTTTTAACTTGATACTATTTAAGTATAAAAATGATTGCTGACATCTGATTACTATGAGAGCAATGGTTTTTAAAAATCTATTTTTTTATTAGCATCATCGTTTTCTGCAACATCTATCATCCGACTAGAAAACTATATAATCTGAGTACAAGTTAAGACATTTTTCAAGAGGAGAAAGATGCACTATTTGTAATTAGCTAGAAATGATACCTGTAGACCAGGAAACCCTGAGGTAAACCAGACATAGGTCACCACAGATATGACCAAAACCTCGAAATACAGACAGTTATATTTCTTTCCCTAGGAGTGCATTTTGCAACTAGTTGATTCAGTATACTTCACCAGGACAATGCAATGTGAGAAGTCCAAGTATTCTTTAGTTAAGGTTAGTCATGCTTATTTGAAAACTTTCCATGCTACAGTTGTTAGTGCTTTGTTCCTTACAGCTTTCCCATTTCTACTTTGTGTCTTCTGAATGTTGCAAGAATCATATGAAGTAGACACAGGAAAGGTCAACACGTGCATTTAGCAGATAAAGAAATTGAGACTCAGAGACTTTAGATCAAAAGAGCAATAATGTAAAGTAGGACCACTGATCTTAGAGTCACAAAGCACAGGTTGAGCACTTGTTCACTGTCACTGTGTTTATAGCAGTGCTCCCCAATGCAGGACCTGCAAATATTTAACTCACATGCAGTGAAAGTAGACTTACGGAAACTTTCATAGCAATCAGTGGAGTTATTGTCTATTGAAGTTAATTTTAAAAATCAAGTTTGAACTTTGTAAGCCTTTCTTATTTAATTTGCTTTACTAATAATTCATATTTATTTTAGTATGCAAAACATTGGTCCATGACAAATTAAAACCTTTAAATATAAAATCCTTTACTATAGCTCATTTGAGAAATACTGGGCTCCAGATGATTAGGCAATTACTTCAGCACTCTGGATTTTAGTTTCTTCACATTTAAAAATTGAAAACATCTCACTCCATACACCCATTATTTTCCTGATTTCTTGGATCATCTTTATGATCATTACTAAACTCTGCATCAAAGAGCCAAGACATGGAAACAACCTACATGTTCACTGGCTGCTGAGGCAATAAAGAAGATGTGGTGCATATATACAGTGGAATATCATTTAGCCAAAAAAAGAATGGAAGATTCCCATTTGCAGCAACATGGGTGGGTCTGGAAATTACCATCCTAAGTGAAATAAGCCAGATAGAGAAAGACAAATATCATATGATATTGCTTCTATGTGCAATCTAAAAAAATGATCCAAATGAACTTAATATATGAAACAGAAATAGATCCACAGACATAGAAAACAAACTTATGGTTCAAATAGGAAAGGGAGAGGTAAGAGGGATAAGTTATGAGTTTGTGATTAACATATACTCACTGCTGTTGCTGCTGCTGCTAAGTCGCTTCAGTCATGTCCGACTCTGTGCGATCCCACAGGGATCCCACAGGCGATCCCACCGGCGATCCCACCAGGCTCCCCCATCCCTGGGATTCTCCAGGCAAGAACACTGGAGTGGGTTGCCATTGCCTTTTCCAATGCATGAAAATGAAAAGTGAAAGTGAAGTCGCTCAGTAGTGTCGGACTCTTACCGACCCCACGGACTGCAGCCTACCAGGCTCCTCCGTCCATGGGATTTTCCAGGCAAGAGTACTGGAGTGGGTTGCCATTGCCTTCTCCAATATACACACTACTATATACAAAATAGATAACCAAGAACCTACTGTATAGCACAGGGAACTCTGCTTGCTACTCTGTAATTATCTATATAGAGAAAAAATCTAAAAAAGAGTGGATATATGTTTATGTACGGGTTTCCCTGGTAGCTCAAATGGTAAAGAATTTGCCTGCAATGTGGAAGACCCAGGTTCGATCCCTGGTTTGGGAAGATCCCCTGGAGAAGGGAATGGCTACCCACTCCATTATTATTGCCTAGAGAATTCCATGGACAGAGGAGCCTGGTGGGCTACAGTCTATGGGGTCACAGATACAATTGAGCGACTAACACTTTTAATTTTCACATGTATATGTATAGCTATGTACATAACTGAACCTCTTTTCTGTACACCTGAAACTAACACAACATTTTAAATCAACCATACTCCAATAAAGTAACTGAAAACAATACATCTTCCACCACACAGTGCTGCTGAAATAATTTAAAAAACAACTAACATTTGCATTTGTCCTAAGCGTAGTGATTTTAAAATATGCTCAGTAGTAAACTTCAGGAATTGGCAGAAGAAGGGACTTGGCAAGTGATTTCGGCACCACAGCCTCCTTAACTTTTCACAGCCTCTTCAAGTCAAGCCAGTTTGCTTTCACTTTTTTAAAGTATTGATTTGGGCTTTAAGATTGCAATTAGGGAAAAGAGTCCATTTTTAAAAATCACCTTTTCTCCAGAGCATACAGAATTGTTTTGTATCCATTATTTCAGTCTTCACGAAAACCAAACCATGTAATGTTGGATTTTATTATTTTGTGAAAGTGAAAGTCACTCAGTCATGTTGGACTCTTTGCAGCCTCTGTCTGGAATTCTCCAGGCAAGAATAGTGGAGTGGGCTGCTATTCATTTCTCTAGGGGATCTTCCCAACCCAAGGACAAAACCCGGGTCTCTTGCATTGCAGGCAGACTCTTTACTATCTGAGCTATCAAGGGAGCCTTTATCGTTTTATAGATCAAAGAAAGGATTTGCACAGTGGTCTGGATCTCAGCTGGTACGTGATAGAGCCCGACATCAGCCCAAACCTTAGACTCCATATCCAGGCCTCTTCCTGGCCGTCTGGCAAATATTAAAAGGGCCTACAGTTGCGGGTGTACTTTCTCTTCCTTTCTACTACTTTCCCTTGAAAAGTCTTGGTTCATGAAAAGAACTTTCAAAAAATAAGTTCAGATTACCAAAAGTACATATTGTGCTCCCAGGTATCACTTTCAGTCCCTCAGTCATGTCCAACTCTTTGTGACCTCATGAACTGGAGCCCACCAGGCTCCTCTGTCCATGGCATTTTCCAGATAAGAACACTGGAGCGGGTTGCCATTTCTTACTCCAGGGGATCTTCTCAATCCAGGAATGGAACCTAAGTCTCTTGTGTCTCCTGCAGTGGCAGGTGGATTCTATACCACTAGCACCACCTGGGAAACCCTGTACTGAGGAAAATCAAATTTGTATTTCCTAAGCAACAAGCACAAACACACCTCCCTATTGAATTTTAACTCTGTGTGTGTGTGTGGTGTGATGGGGTGAATTGTATCTTCCAAAAATTTGTATGTTCACGGCCTAATTTATAGGACCCCCAAAAGTATCAAGTTGAAGAGAAGGTCTTTAATGAGATAATTGAATTAAATGGAGTCATTAAGGTAGGCCTTAATCCAACATGACTGATTATCTTTATCAGAAGAGGAAATTAGGGCACAGCACCAAAAGAGGGACAATTATGTAAGGACACAAAGAGAAAGCACCCTTCTAAACCCAAGGGTGTGTGTTAGGCACTGTCGTGTCCGACCCTTCATGACCCTGTGGGCGCTAGTCCTCCAGGCTCCTCTGTCCATGGGATTTTCTAGGCAAGAATGCTGGAGTGGGTTGCCATTACCTTCTCCAGAGGATCTTACCAACCCAGGGACTGAATCTGGGTCTCCTGCACTGTGATCAGTTTAATTTCTGTCTGAGCCACCAGGAAGCCCTAGAACCAAGGAGAGGTGCCTAGCAAATTTTTCTTCCCACAGAAGGAACTCACCCTGCCAACACTTTGATCTTAGACTTCTAGCCTCCAGAACTGTGAGAATATGAAATTTTGTTGCTAAGCCCCCTAGTCTGTGATACCTTGTTATGTTAGCCATCTTGAAACAATGGAGTGTATGATATTTGTAATAGCACTGTATGGAATCACTTTAGTTATTTTTTATGTGTCCAGTAATAGAAACATATCATATTATTGTCAGTCCCATATTTTCAAGAAATAATTAGTTTACATTCCATGGCAAATGAGTCACAATTTTGAGCTGCTTCTTCATTTTTTTTTTTCTTTCTGAATTTTGCTTTTTCAGAGGAGTGCTGAAGCCCATAAACAAGTATTTTGTTAGAAACTAATTTTTTTTTTTTGAGGCTAGTGAGCCAAATGTCTCTAGAGGCAGTGTGCCTGCCACCCTGGGAGACATTTTCTTTCCTGGATCTTAATATTTCATCTATACAATAGAGGGCAATAGGGATGCTCTCTAAAGCAATGTGCTATGGCTGTAAGAACATTGAACTTGGAGGAAAAGATTTTGAATCCAAGTCCTGACTCTGTCACTGTCTGGCTATGTGATGTCAGGCCACTGCTTCAGTGCTCCTAAGCTTTAATTTACTCCTGAAATCACAGTAGAAAGAAAATGAAGTCACTCAGTCATGTCTGACTCTTTGTGACCCAATGGACTGTAGCCTACCAGGTTCCTCCTTCCATGGGATTCTCCAGGCAAGAGTACTTAATAATTACTTGCCATAATATTACTTGCCATAATAAATCACAATGAAACACGATAAGATAATTCATGTGAAAATACCAGGCACATTGAAGAGTCCAAATAAAAGTTGGCTTTATAATCATTTTAGCTCTGAAATGATAGTCATGTAGTCATTTTGATTTGATCAGAAAAAATCTCAAAAGATACTTTGAAGTAACTACTAAAGGGCAATGAAGAGCCCATTTATGTAGAAAAAAAAATCAGTTTGGTCACCCTGCATTTTTATTTCTTACCAAGATATTTTAAAAGGCAAGAACAATGTCTTCTGGACATCACCATGACATGCTAGAACCTGATGTCGATTGGTGTTAAAATCATTCATCATCTCCTCTAATATCCCTCTTGCTGGCTGGGATGTCTTGGATAGATCAGAAGTGATTTTACTAGAAACAAGCAGTTCCTAATTCTTGGCCAAGAACAATCCACTCTTAAGAAGGAGTTTAAAGTGCTGCTTTGGTTGATTGTAATGTAAACTCAAAAATTCTCCCCAGATGTTCTGCTACTAAAGATAAAGGCGGATGCCTTAATTTCAGATGAGTCCTATTGAAGGTACTACAGATTCTCAAAGAAATGGTAAGATCCAAATGGATTCTTAATACTCACAGCCAAGCCTTTGGGACTGTCTGGTAGAGACTAAAGGGTGTACCTGTGGAAACCAGGTTTCTACAAAATAGACTGGTCCCTGGAGCAGAGATGGATATAGAGTTAGCAACTCAGACAAAGTAAGAAGTGATAGGATAATCCACTTATTCACTCAACAAATACGTGTAAAACATCTGTTAGATACCCAACACTGTGCTCCTAAGAAGGGGAAAAAGTTACTTAGCTCTACCGCCCTTCCTCAAATTCAAAAAACTATTGATGACTGCTAGAAATAAAGATACATATAATAAAGGTTATTTCCTTCAGGAAGAGGCAAGTCACTTTTTACAGACATAAGGGTCAACAGAAAAGTAAATGTCAAGCTACTATTTTATTAATAGAGATCGATAACTCATGACAGAGTCTGTTAGGAGCCTACAGCTGAAGTGCAAAGCTAAGGTCAGATCTCTTGAACTCCCAGTATCCATGAGATCTAAACCTTGGGTTTTTATCACCTTTGTTCTACAGAAAGGGGAAAAGTATCTTTGAAAGTTCCAGAGTTTATTTACTCAGTTCCAGAAAAGCAGAGAAAGAGAGAGTGAAAGTTAGACAGACACAGAAACACAGCAAAAGAGAATGGCAGAGAAATCTGAGAGGTCACTGAGGAAGCCTAAAGGAGTTTTTGCTAATTTGAGCAATCAGATTAATGACTTCTCCTCCTTTTTCTGAAAACTGAAGGAGAGAAATAGTGATCAAAAGGCAAATCAAGGCTTTTCCCTTTCTTAGGTATTAGAGGAAAGAGAATGAGGGGCAGAGAAATGAATTAGAAAGCTATTGCAATTGGCAGGTATGAAGATCTCCAAAAAATATTAACACTGTAAATAATGAGGGTATATCTGTGAAAGATAACATGAAAAAAAAAAAAAACAAAACTGTAAACATGGAGCTTCTGAACAGCAGCAGTAAAGCCTCAAAAAGACATCATGATTTTAAAGCCTTGTCAACTGAGCCAATGACTAATAATCTAATACAGCAGAGGTTGATTTACAGATACAGACAGAATCCCTAAGTGCAGAAAACAAATAAAACCTGTACACTTTCAGCACAGGCTACATCCATAAAAGCACAATTGAAATACAACATGGCAATTTCCATAAGGAATGCACATGCCAAGAACCAGCAAATGAAGAAGGAACAACTTGTTTTAACCTAGGATGTGAAGGAAGTCTCCACAAAGAGGGAGCATGTGAGCTGAGTCTTTGAAGCAAGAGAAGGGCCTGCCTGAGCAAGTGATTAAGCTAAGGAAGAGACATTGACTTAGCCAAAGGAAAGAAAGCATGGCAGATTCTACTGTATCCTGAGAACCATTCATTTATGTCTACTGAGTTCCTATTGTAGTTGAAGATACAAGAATGCGTAATGGAAAACTCTCCAATGTTAGGAAGATTTCACTGTGGTTATAGAAGAGGAGGAGCAGAGATAACAAACACACAAGTAAATGATCAAGATATTTTTAATTTCTTCATCAATAAAATGAGCAGGTGGCATAGTTCCAGGAGGCAGGGGTCAGGGAAAGTACCCTTAGATCATGACAGCTCAGAAAGATTCAGGCATGGAGTGGTGAGAGAAAGAGCATTCCAGACAGACAGTAACAGGAGCAAATGCCCAGAGCTGAAATCAATCTGGAAGATTCAAGAAATAGTTGGCAGCCTCACAGGGATGAAGCTGATGAGTAGAGGGAAGCATGGAAGGAGAGAAGATGAAAGAAATAAAAGTGGCCAGACCATGGGAGACCTAGGGATGCTTGACGTGGTGGGAGCCTGGAGAAGGTGGGAGAAGCTGGAGCAGGAAGCAGCAGGGCAGCACATCAGGGACCAGTGGTGACGCTGTGGAGTCAGGACCTTCACCCACCGCCCTACTCTACTTGGGCTGCTGTAACAGAACACAATAGACTGGGCGACTTACGAGCAATGGAAGGGTTTTTTTTTTTTTTTTTTCACAGTTCTGGAGGTTGGAAAGTCTAAGATCAAGATGTCAGAGGATTCAGTGTTGGGTTAAGGGCAGCTTCGTCCCAGACGGCCGTCTTCTCGCTATGTCTTCACGTGGAGGAAGAAGGGAAGGATCTTCCTGGGGTCTCTTTCATAAGGGCACTAATCTCATTCATGAGGGTTCTGTTGTCATGACACCATCACCTGCCAAAACTCCCCACCTCTAAACACGATCACCTTGGGGGTTAGAATTCCATATATGAATTTAAGGGGGACATAAACATTCAGCCCACGGTACTCACTTTGTTTGGAAACTAGTAAAGAGGGAGTTGGTGAAGAAAGCCTGGTGTACTGTAGTCCATGGGGTTGCAAAGAGTGGGACACGACTGAGCGACTGAACTGAACTGAACTGGAAGAGTAACTAGATGGGGAGAAAGTTCTAATTCAGTTTTGCTGATCAGTACTCTCACCCAAGGGCTTCCCAGGTGGCACTAGTAATAAAGAATCCGCCTGCCAGAGCAGGAGATGTAAGAGACACCAGTTCAACCCCTGGGTTGGGGAGATCCCCTGGAGGAGGGCATGGTAACCCAGTCCAGTGTTCTTGCCTGGAGAATCCCATGGACAGAGGAGCCCGACAGGCTAAGTTCATGGGGTGGCAAAGAGTCAGACCCAAGGGGCTGAGCAGACAGGCCTGAAGGCACTCTCACCCAAATACTATCCAGCCTCTCATCAAATTAAAAATCGTCTATGAGAGATGTTCACGACAGACAAGATTTGGGATTAAGTATCAATAAACTGTCTATGTGAGCCTGGAATCCAAGCCCAACACTCATCCAGAAAGAGGCAAATTCACAGGTTTTCTTTTCCTCCTTTCACAAGCCCCTTGGACACAGACTGTCTTCTGTGAACCAGCCAGGAGAAAGAAATCCGGCTTTACAGTGCATGTAATCTGGAAAGCAAGGAAAGAAACATTTAAGCTGTTATTCAAACAAGTTTCATTCCAATTACTACTTTCCTCTATGTCAAAATCAATTATTCTCACTTTTGACGCAGCCAATGCTTGCCAAGGTGATTGGGGGATCTGCCTCCATATTTTTTTTCCTGATTTTTTTTTAAAGGGGGGGGTTGTTTTTGGTTGTGTCTTGTTCTATAATGTTGTTGATTTTCCCACTGCACTCAGCACCACAGAGTTGCTTTTACATGGCCATAAAATAAAATGAATGTACACAGGAAAGGGAGCCTTGCTCCAAGTCAAGTACTGGACAGCTCAGCTTAATATGCACTCAGTTTCACAAGCAGAGACCTGTTTATTCTCATTGCTTAAAGACGAAGTCACCATTCACTTTGTGACACTACCCCCTCCCCGATGCCAGCACTGGGTCCCCACTAGGCAAGGGATGAAAGTTCAGGTCATTTTTGCTTTGTGATCCTTGGAGAAATGCTAGTCCCCAGGCAACTTTGATGGTCTAATTGCAGCAGTACACCGAGTTAATCACACCACAGTGGGGCATCTGTCGCCGCCTTCATGAAGCTATCAGCTGAGGCTGTTGAGTCTTCTTGACATAGAAAAAACGGAAGTGAAAAGAGAAGGCTGAAGTATTTCCTAATCTGTGGGTTATTAGGTTCAGTTTGACCAATGTTCCTGCAGTTGGTCGGATCCCTTTTTGTTCCACGGTTTTCAATTGCCTTGTGTTGGTTTTTGCCCTGTCTTCTAAAAGCCAGGTATGAATTTCAAAATAATGGTCAGCCTGCATGTTTTCAATGATCAAATTTTTGAAAAATTAATTTAACTGCAGTTTCAAGTGAAAGTGAAAAAAAGTGAAAGTCGCTCAGTTGTGTCCAACTCTTTGTGACCCCACAGACTGTGGCCTGCCAGGCCCCTCTGTCCATGGGATTCTCTAGGTAAGATTACTGGAGTGGATTGCCATTTCCTTCTCCAGAGGATCTTCCTGACCCAGGGATGGAACCCAAGTCTCCCACATTGCAGGAAGATTCTCTACCATCTGAGCCACCAGGGAAACCCTATTAAATCATATATTCTTTCATATCCACACCCTGATGGACCTGAAGAAATCAAATTTAAAATTCAGTGAGTGAGGTGGCAGTGGGGAAGATGTGGAAAGGGTCAAGGAAACCTCTAGTTGTTTTTATGTTACAGTCAAATTGAATGAATTTCTGTCCTCTGTTTATTTCCTGCTTTTGATCATATTCAAGTCTTTATTCATACTATTCTCACACAAGTGTTTTAGTTCTAGCTGCTATAACAAATTATCATAGACTGTCTTCAGCAACAAACATTTCTTTCTCACAGTTTTGCAGCTTGGGAAGTTTAAGATCAAGGTATCAGCAAATTCAGTGTCTGATGAGAGCCCACTTCCTGGCTGGCAGTTCTGGGCACCTGTGCTCAGTTGCCCAGTCATGTCTGACTCCTTGTGGCACTATGGACTGTAGCCTTCCAGACTTCTCTGCCCATGGAATTTTTCAGGCAAGAATACTGGAGTGGGGCATCATTTCCTACTCCAGGGGATCTTCCTGACTCAGGGATTGAACCCTCACCTCTTGTGTCTCCTGCATTGACATATGTATTCTTCACCTAGGCTTGAGGTTGGCTGTCTTCAATTAGGTCTGTGACTCTTGACTTAATTATCTTCCTAGGCCCCATCTTCATTTGTCACATTGACAATTACATTCAGTTGATAGCATTCTGTTCTTGGCCTCTCAAAATCTTTGTCCTTCTCAAATGCAAAACAGACTCACTTCATCCTTCATTTCATGAGTTAAGTCTCCCAAAGTCTCAACTCATTCTAGCATCAACTCTAAAGTCTGAAGTTCAAAGTCTCATCTAGATTCTAAAGATGTAAGACAGACATGGGTGAGACTCAAAGTATGATTAATCCTGAGGCAAAATTCTTTTCTAGCTGTGGACCTGTGCAAACAAACAACTTGTGTACTTTCAAAATACAGCGATGGAACAAGCATAGGATAGACATTCTCATTTCAGAAATGGAGAAATTGGACAAAGGAACCATGATGGGTCTCAAGGAAGTCCAAAACCTAGCAAGGCAAACTCCATGAGATATTAAGTCTTAAGGATAATCTTCTTTGCTTCAGTGCTCTTTCTTTCAGACCTACTGGGGTGGAGGTTCTACACCTGCAGCTCTGCCAACTATAGCTCTCTCCTTCATGGTTCCAGGTGACCCTGCCCCAAAGCTTTGGGTACAGGTGGTCTAGCCTGTTGAAACCAAGATAATGCCCAACCTTTTGAAAATGAGGGGTAGCCCTGATGGTCATTGAATTGCCTTTGGGGGTCATTATCCTTTGTCCTGAAGAATAGCTCTGTTGTCTTTCCTGTCAGATTGAGAAAGTTCAGCAACTTTCTTCCATTCCATCCTGCCTCCATCCCCTTCTGTTTAACTTGGCAGTATCCCTCCTGTGGTAACTGATTAGGTCCCCAGTTCATACCCACACTAGTATCTTTATCAAATGGCTAGTTCACCATATCCTTAGTGTTCTCTTCCTAATATGCTTTCTCATTTTTTATGATATAGACAAGCTGGTAATTTTAAACTCTTTAAGTTCTGCTTCCCTTTTTGCTGAACAATTCCATCTTCAATACATTTCTTTTTTCAAATTTTGCTATTAGAAGTCATGTGCCCATGCTAAGGAGCTTCAGTCATGTCCGATTCTTTGCAACCCTATGGACTGTAGCCCACCATCCTCCTCTGTCCATGGAGTTCTCCAGGCAAGAATACTGGAGTTGTTTGCTACGCCCTCCTCCTGGGTATCTTCATGACTCAGGGATCAAACCCACGTCTCCTGCAGCTCCTGCATTGCAGGCAAATTCTTTACCACTGGGGAAGCCCTATTAGAAGCCAATAGAATCCAAATCACTTCGTTGACATTTGTTTAGAAAGCTCTTTAGTTAAATATCCAATTTTACCACTTGCTAGATTTATCTTTTACAATGCATTAGAATACCAACCCAGTTTAGCCAAGGTATTTTCCATTTTATAGCAAAGATCACCTTTTCTCCTCATCCAATGATTGTTTATCAATTCCATCTGAGACTTCACCAGAATAGCATTTACCCACCGTGTGTCTACCAATATTCTCTTCATAATAATTCATGCATTTTCTAAATAAATAGAAGCTTTCTCTATAGTTTTCCTCTTTTCTTTCTGAATCCTCACCAGAATCACCTTTGTAGCAATCTTGGCTTTCTCTAGCATGCATCCCAAAACTCTTCCAGCCTTTACCTATTACCCAGATCCAAAGCTACTTCCACATTTTAATGCATTTGTTGCAGCAGCAGCCATTCTCCATATGAAATTACTATCTTAGGTCAGGCTGCTATAACAAATACCATAGACTAGATGACTTAAACAATGGGCATTTATTTCTCACAGTTCTGAAGGCTGGAAAGTCCAAGATCAGGGTGCCAGCAGATTCAGATTGGTAGACACTGAGAGATCTCTCCTTGCTTTTCAGATGGTCACTTCCTTTCTGAGTTCTCACATAGCTGAGAGAGATCATCTCTATGGTGTCTCCTTATAAGGGAACTGATCCCATTCATGAGGGCTCCACCCTCATGATCTAATTACTTCTTAAAGTTTTCACTTCTAAATATCATCACACTGGGGTTTAGGGCTTGAGCATGTGAATTTGGAGGGAATGCATACAGACCGTAGCAAAATTTAAAAGGGTTGCCTAATGTACACAGTTAAGATTTACTGTTCTCCAAAGAACTTTCTTTCTAGACACACACACACACATGCACACACACCCCCCTCCCCCCCGACACACACACACACACAGATATATATGTTGAGGGCAGGAGGAGAAGGGGGATGACAGAGGATGAAATAGTTGGATGGCATCATCGACTCTGTGAATCTGAGTAAACTCCAGGAGACAGTGAAGGACAGGGAAGCCTAGACTGCTGCAGTCCGTGGGGTCACAAAGAGTTGGGCATAACTGAACAACAAATAAATATCTACATATACAGATGTAGTTTTCTTTGTATTGATTTTAATTAAATGTCATCATTGACATTATACATTATTGTGGTTTTGGCAAACTTGGAGATTTATGAAAAGTTGAGTATTTACCCCATGTTGACATCAAGGTTTTCACTCCATTTAATGTTATTTTCTAAAATTCTTTGCTCTCAGATTTGTTGGCTCATCCATGAGTTGATTGTATTTGAAACATACACCAGAAATATCATTGCTATGCTCCACATTTAATATTTTTTAATTCTTTTGGAAGAATATCTGAGACTTACAGTTAATCAAGGAAGGAAGAAATGGAGATCTTTTTTTAAAACTCTTTTATACACAAAGAAATTAAATCATTTAGAGACAGAGTGATCTAGGATCTTTTTTTTTTTTTTTCAAGATCTTTTTGATGTGGATCATTTTTAAACTTAATTAGATTTGTTACAATATTGTTTCTGTTCTATATTTTGGTTTTTTGGCCATCAGTCATGTGGGATCTTAGTTCCCCGACCAGGAATCACACACACACACACACCTTGCATTGAAAGGCAAAGTTTTAACCACTGGGCCACTAGGGAAGTCCCTGATTTGGGAACTCTGAAGCAGTAATGGTGACTATCTTGCTTATTTCTTATCCCTCAATCTCATGCTGCTGCTGCTGCTAAGTCGCTTCAGTCATGTCCGACTCTGTGCGACCCCACAGACGGCAGCCCATTGGGCTCCGCCATCCCTGGGATTCTCCAGACAAGAACACTGGAGTGGGTTGCCATTTCCTTCTCCAATGCATGAAAGTGAAAAGTGAAAATGAAGTTGCTCAGTCATGTCTGACTCAGCAACCCCATGGACTGCAGCCTACCAGGCTCCTCCGTCCATGGGAGTTTCCAGGCAAGAGTACTGGAGTGGGATGCCATTGCCTTCTCTGCTCAATCTCATACATAGTATTATAATAACTGCCTACCCATTGCTTAATGAATGATTACATTTCAATCAACCAGTTAATCAATTGTATAAGATATACCATTCCTTACTGTTAACACTGCTCCTACATTTTTGGTCTCCAAAATCTCCAAATGTACAGCCCTATGCATGCTGCGATTCATGGGGTTGCAAAGAGTCGGACACGACTGAGCGACTGAACTGAACTGAACTGATGCTAAGTCCACATAGGCGCACAGGGACATCCAGTAATGCATCACTTTTGTCAGAAACAAACACTTCATGTGGCTTACCTGGCAGCTCAGTGGTAAAGAATCTGCCTGTCAATACAGGACATGCAGGAGACATGAGTTCAACCTCTGGGTTGAGAAGATCCTCTGGAGAAGGAAATGGCAACCCGCGCCAGTATTCTTGCCTGGGAAATCTCATGGAAAGAGGAGCCTGGTGGGCTACAGTTCATAGGGTCACAAAAGAGCTGGACATGACTTAGCAACTGAACAACAATGAGCAACAACAAAACATTTCATAAACATCATCATTTATTATTATTTTTTTCTACTCAGTTGTTTTCTCTGTCTTCTGACCTTTTTTTAAGATTTTGACAATTTTTTTAAAGGATCAGAATCATTATCATTAGGAAAAGAAGACTTTTCCTTGAGGTTCTTAAAATTATTGTATGGCTTTAAGGTGTTCATAAGATATCTATGGGAGGCAGGTTAAGGGTACACACACTGTTTTGGTGATGGTGGCCCTAGAAGTTCTTATTCTGATCTCTGCTTCCTTATCTGGGCTCTTATTGCTGTCAAGACACCTAATCTGGACTAGTATGATGCCTACTAAGAGCAAGTTTCATGGTCTGGAAAATTTCTTTGCAAGCACCACCACTGGCTACCTCTGAGATACCCAGGGAGAAACTCAGAAGCTAAATGCAGTCTGGTCCCAAGTAAGAGACCAACCTCTACCCCAGAGATGTTTATTTTTCTTTTAATCAATTAGTGAAGTAACACAGACGTACAGAAATGCCGAGAGCCCTCTCCCAAAGCGCCAGCGGAGTGAGCTTAGAGAAGCCAAGAGGATGCCCTGGTGAGTCCCGGCAAAGCTGGAGACAGCCCTGGGCTTTCTCAGCTCTGAGCTCAGAACTCAATGGCTCACGCAAAGGCCTTCCCAGTGAACTCTGTCCCATTGATATTGGACATTACAGGAAAAGATAATAATCAGTCTTCCTGGCCCCTATGGTCTGCAAAGGATGGGCATGCCTGTGAGCTGCTGTCTACTCGAGAGTGCAAGGTTGCAATAAATGGATTTAATGTTAGACTTACTGAATCAAAGGTAGAATAGAGTGAGCCATTTCTGTGTTCCCTTCCACTGATGGTTTTCTATCCATCATTAAAAGATTCCTGGGGATCTCACTCCTTTATAAGGCTTGACACTTCATATCTTCAAAAATCTTAATTGTTATTCATATCTGCTTAAATATAACACAAAGTCACCTCACATAGTCCATTGCTTTGCCCTGTGGAGGTAAAACAGATGGAAACTCGGTCCTTAATTTCATACGATCTCTTCAAATATTTAAAGATAGGAGTCCTATATCCATAACCCAGCTTCTTTCCTCAGTCCGCTCCAGTGTGGTTCTCACCGTCACCAAAACTGCTCAGTGTGGCCTGTAATGAACTTTCAAATAATGAACAGATTTTGGTTCTTGTGCTGTTGAACCCCCTGGATGTATTTGAGAGACATAATTACTCCCTCCTTGAAATATCTCTCTTGATACAATTTTTTCCCCCAGTTTTTCACCCACCATGGCACGGTCACCCCCTTGCGTTGGTCTTCCCTGCTTCAAATACCTGTTAAGTGTTCACATTCCTCTGGGTTCTAGCCTTAACTCTGCTTCCTTCTCAACTTCTGAATTTGCCCTTCAGAAATGCATCCATGCCTCCACTCTCATCTAAACATTGATGATATCCAAACTTCATTCTGTCTTTAAGCATCACATGACCATATTCAGCATCATATAAAAACACTTCACAGGGGTCTCAAACTTAGTAAGTGCAAAACTGAAATAGCTGCTTTCCTGGCAAAAATGACTTCCTCCTTTTCTGTGTTCTTCCTCTCCTCTTCCTGGGTTTCCCAACTTAATAATTGCTCTACCATCTAACTCCTCAATGACATGGTTAAAAAAAAAGAAAACAAGAAGTCATACTAGCCTAAGTCATTTGTCCACAATTTTTCATCAAATAAGGAAGGAAACGAGTTTAGATCCAAGGCTCCCATTTTAAACCAAATGGCTTTTCTTTGTACATTTACTTTTGTACATTTCCTCAGGTAAATGCATGCAAATATTACTCTTCAGTGACTTTTGGAGAATACTTGCTATTGTGTGTTGAGGCTAATTTCAGTGACAGATATGACATTTTCATTCCATTCCATTTAATATCATCTTCATATAAATATAGAGCTTTGATCCATACTACAGTTTGTTGTGAAATCTGTTTCGTCAAGGAAAGGTGAGGCCACAAGGCAAAGTTCACAGCTGAGGCCAGGCACACTTTGACAACAGTTAGCTTAAACAAGGAGAACTTTGACACTTGCAATAAGGGGAAACCTTTTCATGAATCGCTGCTTTATTGAAACCTTGCCCAGCAGATGCAGTTTAAGTGGAAAGGGAATTTCTGCTGCTGTTTATAGGACTGTAGGGGTCAGATGTCAACCAGGGCCTTCTTAAAATGGACTGGAAGAACTTGCCTCTTCGATGTCAGTCTCCATATTTTCACTTATGATAACTATTTAGGAATTCAATAACTCTGCTAAGGAAGGCATGATGCCTTTTACAGCCTGAAAGCCTGAGGGGTTGCCATGGATTTGAACTTCAGAGTTTCCACAGCGTTTCTAAATATTTGCAGAGAACCATTTCCTGCTTTGAGAAGGACAAAAGTCTAACTTGGAGACAGAACATTTTAGTACCGGTCAATTATTTCAGAAGAGTTGTACTTTGTTGAAATCCACACTCAAAAATGCTACAACAACATTTTGGGCTTGGCAAGCTCGCCCAATCTAGGAAGTTCAAAATAAAGGCTGAATACTTCGACTTTTAGAGCTCTCAGCAATGTCGGATAGAACAGTGGGGCTGTTACATAGGAAGCCATTCTCAAGAAGCAAGTGGTGAAAATTGGACATGAAATCCTCTATTCAGGAGACTACAACCTGGTATTATCCTAAAATGGACATGATTAGGTGAATGCGTTCAGATAGAATAACATTTCCTCCCCAATCCAGCTTCTTAACCTTCAACCACCTCTCAAATGATTTCATTATTTAGATTTATGAAATTTAACTTATTTGCCACCTTTTGCTGCTAAAAGCATGCAAACTGTTGCTAAGATCTGCTAGATATTCCAAGAACGAATTGTCCAGTGTCTTACTTTTGCTTGAAATATCAAAGACATTCACTCTGCAGAAAGAAAATAGTAGGTATCACTTATAATTTTCCCTGGTCATATTCCAAATGAAGTTCTTTGTACACCTTATCTCTTAATTTTCATGACTACTCTGAGAGGCAGAACATTTCTAAAATAAGTGTTATACTCTGTGAGAGTCCAAAAAAGACTCAAGATAAAGAAATAATTAAATTTATTCTCTCCAGGAGAATAAAGCTACTAAATACTAAATAAAGTTATCTAAATAAAGTTATCTAAAGTTATCTAGAATAAAGCTACTAAATCAGTTCAGTTCAGTTCAGTCGCTCAGTCGTGTCCGACTCTTTGCGACCCCATGAATCGCAGCACGCCAGGCCTCCCTGTCCATCACCATCTCCCGGAGTTCACTCAGACTCACATCCATCGAGTCAGTGATGCCATCCAGCCATCTCATCCTCGGTCGTCCCCTTCTCCTCCTGCCCCCAATCCCTCCCAGCATCAGAGTCTTTTCCAATGAGTCAACTCTTCGCATGAGGTGGCCAAAGTACTGGA
>SJYT01067033.1:0-31323 GCA_006410635.1 Cephalophus harveyi | reverse complement strand
CTGAAGAAGGCTTTCTTATCTCTTCTTGCTATTCTTTGGAACTCTGCATTCAGGTGCTTATATCTTTCCTTTTCTCCTTTGCTTTTCGCCTCTCTTCTTTTCACAGCTATTTGTAAGGCCTCCCCAGACAGCCATTTTGCTTTTGTGCATTTCTTTTCCATGGGGATGGTCTTGATCCCTGTCTCCTGTACAATGTCACGAACCTCATTCCATAGTTCTTCAGGCACTCTATCTATCAGATCTAGGCCCTTAAATCTATTCCTTACTTCCACTGTATAATCATAAGTGATTTGATTTAGGTCATACCTGAATGGTCTAGTGGTTTTCCCTACTTTCTTCAATTTGAGTCTGAATTTGGTAATAAGGAGTTCATGATCTGAGCCACAGTCAGCTCCTGGTCTTGTTTTTGTTGACTGTATAGAGCTTAAATACTCTAAAGCTCAGAGTATTTAGATAACTTTCTCAAGGCAAGCAACTAAGAAGTAGCAGAAGGGTTGGGGATTTTATTTCAATAGACCCAACTCCAAAGCTCATGCAGCTTCTACTACACCATCAATAGGATTGTAATCATTAGCCAAATGACAAGTGGTCCACAGTAGAACTGAGAGCAGAGGGGCAGAGGCTGATCAAGGGAGAAGCAAGAAGCAGCTAGCTACCAGATGGAGAATGCCAAACCAGGAGAGAGAAAAGCCTCTTTTTCATATATACCCCAAAGCAAGTACTGTTGGCATTTGGATGGGATAGCTCTTCATCGGGCAGAACTGCCCTCCTATTGCTGGATGTTTCCTAGCATGCTCTTCATACACTTAATGCCAGGAACATCCCCTGTCAGTCACAAAGAACACTTCCCTCTGTATTTCCAAAGGTGCCCTAAGCGAGAAGCCCTGCCCGCAGTTGAGAACATAACATAGAGGAAGGGGAAAGATAATCCTAATGATCCCAGATGCTATTATTCTCATTTAATAGATGACAAAACTCTTAAGTTCAAGTTTATGCTTTTGGAATGGAGCCTATCAATGAACAACACTAAATGTTTTTCTGTTAATCCAATGATACCATTGTCTGAATCAGTTTGATGTTTCTCCTCTTGCCGAGACTATCATTTCTTTTACTTAAAGAGTTGCTTTGTAGACACATATGTAAATCATTTGCTTTCTAGAATAGGATGTGAGTCTTCTACATTATTCAGATCATTATTCCCATGATAGGTGCTCAAATAATCAGCCAAAGTTGATTTTTTATTTAATTGACTAAAGACAAGATTCTAATAAAAGCAAAACAACCCTTGGTGCATTTCTGTTTGGGAGTTTGAACAGGAAAGACTTCATGAAGTAGGTGGTGATCTGATGAATATTAATTTTATGTTCAACATTAAATTAAGATTACATTTAACATTTTATTTGAGAGGGGATTGATAGATTGGAAAGGGCATTGTGATGGAGAACAAAGCAAAGTGTGACATTGGAAAACACTCAAGACATGATTGCACTTAGATGGACCAAAGGGTTGTTTCCAAGTAGGAGAGTGCTTAAGGTTTCTGCAGAGTCCATGGGTTATGCGGAGCAACTGTGGACATACATTATCAACCAGCTTGGACTTGCCTTTTTCCATTTCTGCCCTCAAACACGAGTGGCACAAAATGACCATGCCTCAGCAGCAAAGCTACGTTTTTTTCCAGTAGTCATGTTTGGATGTGAGAGTTGGACCACAAAGAAGGCTGGGTGCCAGAGAATGAATGCTTTCAAATCGTGGTGCTAGAGAAGACTCTTGAGGGGCCCTTGGACTGCAAAGAGATCAAACCAGTCAATCCTAAAAGAAATCAGCCCTGAAGGACTGATGCTGAAGCTGAAGCTCTAATGCTTTGGCCACCAGATGTGAAGAGCTGACTCATTGGAAAAGACCCTGATGCTGGGGAAAACTGAAGCCAAGAGGAAAAGAAATGGCAGAGGATGAGATGGTTAGATAACATCACTGACTCAATGGACATGAGTTTGAGCAAACTCCAGGAGATGATGAAGGACAAGGAAATTTGGCATGCTGCAGTCCATGGGGTCATAAAGAGATGGCTACAACTTAGTAACCAAATAACAACAGCTTCAAGGCCTCCATTATAGCACATGCTTTTAGTGAGCACTCAAGAAAGCATCAGTTCCCCGTAAATATATCACAAAGACACTAACTCAAAATTTAAAGCCTAAAATGTCAGCCAGATTGAATTAAGGCAGGAAAGGGAATGCTCACAGCTTCTCTAGGACAGTCAGTGAGTACTCACTCACTAAGTCATACGTGACCCTTTGCAACCCCATGTAGTCCACTAGGCTTCTGTCCATGGGATTTTCCCAGCAAGGATACTGGAATGGGTTGTCATTCCCTTCTCCAGGGGACCATTCCATCCCAGAGATCAAACCCAGGTCTCCCGCATTGCAAGCAGATTCTTTACCACTGAGAAGCCCATAGGACATTTAGTACAAACTGCAAACCATGTTAGCTGTCTTCCAAGTTTAACCTAGTCCTGAATTATCACCTAAGCTCTGATCCAAGACTCCTCCCTGCATCCCCTCTCCAACAAAGTCCTTCTTTTTTTATTCCCTTCTTGACTGACTGGCCTATATTCACCCATCACTCTTCTCTGCCCTGCTTTTGCCCAATGAAGCTGCTGTGTAAGGCAGCTCCCAGTTTCCCCTGCCTTCTGACTTTCTGGGTACAGCCATTGTGGGGACCAAGAAGAAAATCAGAGGATGTGTGGAGAGAGTGGTGGGAGCATTTATTCCCTCCTGCCCCGTCCCTGACTTGCTCATGTGTGTCTAGCAGTGGTTGCATCCCTCCTGGACAACAGGTCCCATGAGCATTTCTTCCTCTAGAACTTGCTCACACTGGCCCTTTAACACTGCTTCCTCCCCTGGCTCTTGCAGATAGAGGGGTAGTAATGGCTGTCCACCATTCCTAGTTTCTGTGTGCCTTAACTTCCCTTGCTGGTTCCCTTAATTCAGTTAACACTTGGGTAAATGGCTCCCCCTTTGTTAAAGTCTCCAAAGTTGAACCATCTCAGGAGAATTCACTTTTCTGTGAGAACTCTAACCAATACGTCCTCCCTCCTTTGTTATTAATCAAGCCCATCTGAAATCAACAGGTTCCTCTTAATTCCTGGCATCGTCACAAAATATTCATACCATCTTGCCTAGAAACCTAGCTGACTCTTTCCAAGTTCACTTTAACTACAAACTTTTCAAATGGCTTTCCAAGTGGCTCAGAAGGTAAAGAATCTGTCTGCAATGCAGGAGACCCAGGTTCAGTCCCTGGGTAGGGAAGGTCCCCTGGCAGAGGAAATGGCATCCTCTCCAGTGTTCTTGCCTGGAGAATCCCATAGACAGAGGAGCCTGATACGTTACAGTCCATGGGGACCCAATGCCTCAGACGACTTAGTGACTTTCACTTTTCAAGTGGAGGATATTTTATCTCTCATTTCACAAGGCTTAGAATCAGGAATAACTGTCATTACAACTGCCAAGCCATTATCTATCTACATACACACCAGAACAAAGGAACCTCTAAGCTTGAAAGAGTCACGTCACCTTATTTTATCACCATTTTTACCAATTTGTTGATGTCATCTACTGGTCTCCAAGTTACTTCTTCTCATTTATTTAAGCCTTTAGCTGCTAGGGCTTCCTTGCTGGTAAAGAATCTGCCTGCAATGCAAGAGACCCGGGTTTGATTTCTAGGTTGTGAAGATCCCCTGGAGAAGGGAATGCCTACCCACTTCAGTATTCTTGCCTGGAAAGTCCCATGGACAGAGGAGCCTGGCAGGCTACCGTCCATGGGGTTGCAAAGAGTCAGACATGACTGAGCAACTAAGACACTTAACTGCTAATTCAATCTTCTTCCTGTGAAATGAAGCTATCTCCTGACATATTAATAAACAAGAAACGTCACAGCCATCAGAGATTGCTGTCCTCCAAATGTAAATGCTGCTGCTGCTGCTGCTAAGGCACTTCAGTCGTGTCCAACTCTGTGCAACCCCATAGATGGTAGCCCACCAGGCTCCCCCGTCCCTGGGATTCTCCAGACAAGAGTACTGGAGTGGGTTGCCATTGCCTTTTCCAATGCATGAAAGTGAAAAGTGAAAGTGAAGTCGGTCAGTCGTGTCCGATTCCTAGTGACGCCATGACTGCAGCCTACCAGGCTACTCCATCCATGGGATTTTCCAGGCAAGAGTACTGGAGTGGGGTGCCATTGCCTTCTCCAAAATGTAAATGAAAGCTCCCCAAACTGGGATCTAGGGATGCTGCCACCCCCCATGGTGATTGCTGAGGAGCTGGGGAAATGCAAAAAGCAAGGGGAACAAAGCAACAGGATTGATCCCAGATAACTGAAGTGAAGTGAAGTGAAGTCACTCAGTCGTGTCCGACTCTTTGCGATCCCACGGACTGTAGCCTACCAGGCTCCTCTGTCCGTGGGATTTTCCAGCAATACTGGAGTGGATTGCCATTTCCTTCTCCAGGGGATCTTCCCAACCCAGGGATCAAACCCGGGATTCCCGCATTGTAGACAGACGCTTTACCATCTGAGCCACCAGGGAAGTCCAGATAACTGAAGTATATATGAAAAGAATAAATTCAGAGAGCCCAGAGGCTTGCATCTTCCATTACACAGAATGCGAAATTCCTTAACCTGATACCAGACCTTTGATGCTCAGACTACCTGCTCCCTTTGTTGCAAACCTGTATTTAGCCTGACTTACCCTCCTTCCTCCTTGGAGCAGTTTTCTCAGAGCCCCTGGAATGCTGTCTCCTGGACTCAGAGTCCTTAGCATTCCCACCAAATAAAATAACTCTCTACTTTCAGGCTGTGACTACATTTTTTAGCTGGCATTCCCCAGCTTTAATCTTGTCATCCTTTTAAGTAATGTTAGCATCATTCTTTCCTCCAACAAACATTCACGGAGCACCTACTGACAGCCGTGCCCTGGCTGTCAGGGATACAGCGGTGAGTAAGACAGGAAAACAGCTTCTTCCTCATATGTTAGTGTGAGTATGGAAGGGGCAGTCTACATGGATTAATTGTTCAAATATTAATCTAGCCAGTATCACAGATGACTATGTGAACAGGATCCCTAAAACTGCGTAATACAATGGTCCTATAAACCTCTCCTTCCCTCACTTTTCTAATCTCCAGTGGCATTTTTTTTTGTCCCACTTGACTTTACTTTCTACATTTTCATCACTAGAATCTGCACTGCCTTTAAGATTGCAAATTTAAATATAGAATTCTTTGATTCCCATCATCTATTCTGAGCATCACTTGCTCCAATGACCCTCTGATAAGCTGCTCAACTTCACTAACCTTGAATCTATTGATCTCAGCATTTTCTCACTATCCCTTAACTTTTTTCTTTCTCCAGGGTGAGGACAGACACCCATAGGAGAGGGCAATGGCATTGCTAATGCACCAGATCTTGAGTTGGATGGTGAACTAATGGATATTCACTTAATTATTACGTTTTGTAATTATGCACACATATGCATTTATACATATTTCATATAATTTTCATATATATCCTCTCATTTTCCTTATTTTTATGCTGCCAGTGTTCTCAGACTGAAAATCAGGAAACACTAACTCTTTAAAGTAGGTCTTTTCTATCCCAGATAGCTCGCCATCCTCTAAAACTTGAATATTATAAAGATGATTTTTTAATTATCTATTATCATTAGTTTATTTCAAATTCTATGCCACTGAATGTTAAGCCTGGCATGCTGCCATCCATGGGAACGCGAAGAATTGGACACGACTGAGCGACTGAACTGATCTCTCGGTGGTTAATACATAACTGTTTTATGCCTCTGTGTCCTCATCTAAAAACCAAAGAGCTAATATCATATACCTTGGGGCTGTTGTGAAGATTGCTGCTGTTGTCGTTTTATTTAGTCGTTCAATTGTGTCTGACTGTTTGTGACTCCACAGACTCACGCCAGGCCCCTCTGTCTATGGGGTTTTCCAGGCAAAACTACCGGAGTGGGTTGCCATTTCCTTCACCAGGGAATCTTCCCAACTCAGGGATTGAACCCTTGCCTCCTCCAAGTCTCCTGCATTGCAGGCAGACCCTTTACCACTGAGCCACTGGGAGATTAAATCAAGTAATCTAAGGGAAGCATTTAGCAGTGTCTAGCATAGAGAAACATTCAAAATATTCTTATTAAATATAAATAATGATATTCTTATACCAAAATTAATTCAGAGAAAGCATAGCATGAGATTGTCATGTACAGTGTGGACAAGGCAAAGCTTTTTCTTAGTGTGTGCCTTGTATGAGAAGGAGTATCAGCTTACATGGTCGAAGGATTGACATTTCAGGCAAGTTACCCAAAAGGCATTGACAGGATTTTGTTGCATGACCTTGAACTTTGACAAAGAATGTCCAAAATGCAAAGAGAGAAAGAACCAGAAGGAAATAATTTTGTGATCATAATTAAAATTTAAACAGAAATAAATTATATGTCATTAATGAAGTTATTTCTCTGCCTCCAAAAACCTGGGCATTAGCTTCATCTCACTGTATCTTTACTTCCAAGTCTGTACAACAGCTTAAAAAAACAGGCTCTGCAATCAAAGTTCCAAAGACTCTGTCTGGGATCCAGTGCCAACCAACTGTATGACTTGATTTAGTAAGTCTCTGTTTTGTTTTTTTAATAAAATAAGCATAGCAACACATAGAGTGGCAGAGATTACATGACATGATGTTTATAGAAGGCTTTGCCCAATAGCAGACATTCAAGTACTCAATAAATGTTTTGGCTGTCACCATATTTTTTTACATCCATCATGGCAGTGAATTGAAAGCTGGGGGCCACTTCTAAACTGTCTTTATAACTCTAGGTTACAGCTTATCCAATGCAGAGTGCGTTTGTTGACTTGCATTCTTGTTGATCACAGAGAACTTTATTAAGTCTCTCGTGTTCCTGTGAACCTTACTAAGAAAACCCTTTGGAGTTCACTGGTGCTGTGCTCTTAGTAAAACATGGCTTCCTTGGTAGTAAGAGGGGAAAAGTCTATATTTTTAAAGGTTTCATGGACTGCCAAGAACTGTTATAAAACAATATTTTGATGAGTTATACAGTAAATGAATCAGAAACATATGAGCTTAATTTCCCTGAAAATACATGTGGCTTTAAAAATGAAAGGAAAAGGATCTTGGCACACTTTGGCATGCCAAACCCAAAATGTTAGAAAAATATTTTAAGATATTAAGATGCACAAATCCTAAATGCAGCTCAACTGGCTCATCCTTCAGTGGCCTTGTCCCAATGTACCTGTTGAGTCTGATCTGCCATAGTCATAACCAGAAGAGGGAAAGAAAAAAAAAGAAGAAAAAGAAAAAATAAAAAAGCATATTGGTCTAAGACAGAGAGCCAGCAGTTCCAAATCTAGGCCTGGCTCTTCCATTGGCTAGCTGTGGGACTCTAGATTAATCACCTAGCCTCCTAGAATTTGGCTCAGGAGAACAGTCCATGGTCCTCAGACCTCACAGAGTTGTTGGGAGCTATTTAAATGGGATTTCAGGAAACAGTGTTAAATCCAGGATAATAGGGACCAGACCAAAACGTTAAATAGTGCCCTCAGGATGGGACAAGTGTCCAGAGAGGCCCAGGTCTATGCATTAGAGTAAAACAGACATGCATAAGATGAGCACATGGCCAGTTGCAGAGAAATCTTCAGCAAATGTAAGCCAGGATTCTGTGGGGCCGTATCTGAACTATCCTGGCTCACCTGTATCATCGGTTCCCTCAAATCCCCTGCCATCTACCACACCTGCAGAGTAAAACCCACCATCCAGGTGACTGGTCATCTCAGATGGACAGTCTCCAACAGCAGCTGGACCCTCTTTTCAGCTCTATTTCCCTGCTCTTTTCTGTTATGCTAACTACAAACTCATCAATGAATTCATACCCTTCTACTAAAATCACCGTCTTTTTGTTTGCAGTTAATTGGGGGCCAAAAAACATTAGCTAACAAACATATCCTCATCCTTTCCTTACGCCTATTTTTGCCTATGGAAAAAAAAAAAAAAAAAAGTGAAAGGGCTTCCCAGGTGGCTCAGATAGTAAAAAATCTGCCTGCAATGCAAGAGACCTGGGTTTGATCCCTGGGTCATGAAGATCCTCTGGAGAAGGGAATGGTTACCCCCTCTAGTATTCTTGCATGGAGAATTCCATGGATAGAGGAGCCTGGCAGGCTGCAGTCCATGGGGTCTCAGAGAGTCAGACATGACTGAGCAAACCTATATTTAGTTAACTATTGCTGTGTAACAAATTACTCCAAAATTAGGTAACTTAAAAAACGTGTGTTGTATCACGGAGTTTCAGAGTGTCGGGAAGCCATGAATGTCTTAGCTGGGTGGCGCTAGCTCCGTGTCTGTCAGGACGTTGCAGCCAAGCTGTCAGCTGGGACTGCAGGCAGGTGCCTTGTGTGGCGGGTGGGGGATCCACCTGCATCTCCATCACAGCCCGGCTGTAAGCCTCAGTACTTGGGCCAGCGTTCGTGTTCGTCACTCAGTCGTGTCTGACTCTTTGCGACCCCATGGACTGTAGCCCACCAGGCTCCTCTGTCCATGGGATTCTCCAGGCAGGAATCCTGGAGGGGGTCGCCATTTCCTTCTCCAACTTGGGCCAGAAGCCTCTGGTTTTCGCTGCACTGATTTCTCCATCGGTTTCTCAAGTGCTCTCGGCACATGGCATCTGGCTTTCCTCAAAACAGGCAATCAGAGAGAGAGCAACCTAAGACAGAAAGGCAGAAGCCACTGTCTTATAAACACTCACCACCGAAGTGACATGCTGCCACGGCCTCCACATGCCGCCCAGCTCAACCCCGGTGTAGCGTGGACGGGGGCCGCGCTGGGGTGACACGTAGGAGGTGCGGATCACGGGGGGTGGCGTCCACGCCATCTGTCCTCTCACTGGACGTGTGCTCTAGCCACTCGGCTCATGACACCTCGGCTCCACCCCTTCCTGCCCAGCCCCCAGCCCGGGAGCTGTTGTTCTTTCAGCCATCCCCTCTCTTTTGATAATAAGAGCCCCTCTCTCTACTGACTCTCCACCCTCAGTCTGAGTCTTGACCAGACACAGTGACGAGGGCATGGCAACCCGCTCCAGAGTTCTTGCCTAGAGAATCCCATGGACGGAGGAGCTGGGAGGCTACCGTCCATGGGGCCACACAGATTCAGGCCCAGCTGAAGCAGACATACATGCAGACACGGCAGGATTCTGGAGGGCCTCAGGAGACGACCACACCCGGGACTCCCATTTTCTCCAAGAGAACTAACTTTTTCACAAGTATTGGAGAAGGAAATGGCAACCCACTCCAGTACACTTGCCTGGGAAATCCCCCGGACGGAGGCGCCTGGCAGGCTGCAGTCGCAGAGTCGGACATGACTGAGTGACTTCAGTTTTTTCACAAGTATTAAGGCTTGTGCCACTTGTTGCAGAAAACAACTCTGCCACCCTGTTCACAGGTGAATAAAGTGGTAAGTGAGCCAAACACAAGCAAGTGAGGACTAGACAGATCTTCCATGTAGAAGAATTCCAAATAATTTATATAGATAACTGCCCTCAAGTGACTCTTTGTGACCCCATGGACTGTAGCCCACCAGGTTCCTCTGTCCATGGGATTCTCCAGGTAAGAATACTGGAGTGGATTGCCATTTCCTTCTCCAGGGGATCTTCCCGACCCAGGGATTGAACCCAGGTCTCCCGCACTGTAGGAAGACGCTTTACCGTCTGAGCTACCAGGGGTCTCCCACATTGTAGGCAGATGCTTTACCATCTGAGCTACCAGGGAAGCCCCTTTTAAAGGTGTACTTTTTACATATTATACTGGCAAAGGGTTTTGAAAAGTATAAATTCAATATTGATTATAAAATAGATATTTATATACTGGAAGTATAAATTCAGGCAAGTTTTCTATAGAGCATTTTGTGCTATGTTAACAGTTAAAAGAGGAAGACATTTTGGTTCAGCAAACTAATTTCTAGAATTAATTCCTATGATGCTTATCACAGAAGTGATAAAATGTACAAAGATGCTTCTTGTGGCTAAATGCTTACCAACGTGGGATTAATTAAATAACTAGCATTGTACACATATATCCAATATTATGCAGCCACGAAAATTATGCTTTTGGAAACATTATTTCTATAACTCAGTTTTTATATAAAATTTTTAGTGCTGTCCCAATTGGATAATGTAGTATAAACCCATGTGTGTAGACACATACATACACCTATATACAGATATAGATGTTAAATAAAATATGAGCAATAGTAAGGGGAGAATGATGAGATAGCGTTATTATTATTGTCTATAATTTGTTTTTAATTATTATAATATATAATACATCTATTTGATATTGTAAAGCCATATAGGTTTGAGGGTTTTGTATCTCACCTTGGTAAATGATTCAGTATCCATGAGCCTCTTTTAGCCCCAAGTTCAATGCCCAGAGAAAGAAGCTCCCAGTGCCCTCTTTCTGAGTGTAGCTATTTGGATCATAACCAGTTGGCGGGGAAAAAAAAATGTTTGTAGCATATACAGAAGGACACTTAAGTCTTAAGTTGATTGAACATTTTGACCAAGATTAGGCCATTACTAAGAAATTTCATCAAGATTCGTATCCTGATTTATTTTATTCTAGAAGTCACTTTAAAATGACCCAGTATTGTTCTGAAAACAATTGCTCACATCTTGACTCTACTACATCTCCTGTGGACATAGAGAGCAACGTAAGTAACTCTCAGAACTTCACTTTTATTCTCTGTGGAACTGAGGTTGACATTGCCCAGTTTGCAAAATCATAGTGTTAGTTACTCAGTCATTTCTGACTCTTTGTGATCCCATAGACTCTAGCCCACAGACTCCTCTGCCCTTAGAATTCTCCAGGCAAGAATACTGGAGTGGGTAGTCATTCCCTTCTCAAGGGTATCTTCCCAGTCCAGGGATTGAACCTGAGTCTCCTGCATTGCAGGCAAATTCTTTACCATCTGAGCCACCAGGGAAGAAAAGACAATACTACCCAAAAGCATGGCCCAGAATAGATGCTTAATAAATATTTTTTAGATGAATAGTTGAATGAATGTAAGGATAACAAATGTTAGTTAAATGGAGTACGTTTTGCTAATATGCTAGTGGAGTGAGTTTTCCAGTTATGAAACATCATTTAAGGAAATTATTCAGCGTAAGATAAAGACTGTATACACTTTACTCACCACTAAGTGGCCCTTTTCTCTGTCAGTTTGATCTTCCTTGACAACATTCATTCCTTCTCAAACACATATCATAAATTCTTTAAAAAACTTCCCCTACCTGACATAATAATGAATAAACTATGTAAGTAGCTAAAACTAACTTCTAAAATTCTATTAGAATTATTATAATGATTTAATAATTGAAATAAAACAATAAGGATGCTTTAACATTGAGTCTCAGTATTATATTGACAAAAATATAGAAATATACCTAAGCTTAAGCTAAAATACCTGGAAAAAATAGAAAAAAATGAAAGCAAAACTATAACCCAAATGCTGATGTTTTTCATCAGCTGATTGAAATTGACCCATATTAAGCAGATAACTAAGAATCAGAATTATCTTTGTTTTTATGCCAGTATCTGTCAATTACATGAAGGCAGCATAAATAAATGTATAAAGGTGGATCTTCACCAGCTCAAAAACCTGACAAAATGTAATTTTTAATTCAATAATTGACTCTAATGTTTTATTTTTTAAAATAATGAAAATCTCTTTGAACAAGAACACGAAGCAAGAAACAAGAAAATGAATTAAAATTCCTTAGCATTTAAACTTCCCTCTGTGAAAAATTTCCACAGTCCTGATAGGGATGAGCTGGAACTTTGCTGTGGAAACCACTGCTGTGGGTTTATCTGCAACAACGATGGTTAAAATTCAGGACCTTTATGACCTGTTCAGTGGTAGGTTTACATTGAAACTGTTATAAATTATTACAGAGGTGAAGCCAAGCCAAACAGTCCAACATAAATATATCTGCAGACACACTGGCTACTATATATTCTAAACACTGTCGGTAAATGAATAAACAGAACTTTCTAAATCATTTAAGAAAATATATTTTTTCATAAATCAAAAATTTTTATTTTTTAGTTTGAGCCTCTCCATTAAAAAAAAAAAAAAAGACTGATTGTATCTAATTTTTGGAATCTGTAAATCCCCGACAGTTCTTTTCCTGTGATAATGGCCAGAACTTCACACTTCTCTGAGTGGTGTGTGAGCGTTTCTCAGTCTGGATAACTTGACTAATCTCTACCTGTTGAAACTGTTCCACTGCATAACACAAATTAAATATTTAAGCCTCATGGTTTCTAAGGACTGGCTCTGCATCTGTATAAAAGGACAAAAAATAGTATAATATGACAGTCTGATTTTCCTAGGGTTTTGGGGGAAGTAGCAAGACTTCTGGCTTGCCCATAGGGGTGAATCATAGCCAACCAGAGTAGACCAAATTTTGTGGTCTCGTTTTATTTGCCTAGCCATATAACTCTGGGCTTTAAGTCTGCACATTGTTGACCAAAACATTAATTGTGGCAAAATAGTTTGTGTCTGTCCCGAAGAGTAAAACCAGACTAACCCACAGGTAGTGACCATGAATTAGTTAAACAAGGGGAAAAAAGCCCCAAACCTCTGAAGCTGAAGTCATTGGGAGGTCTGGTATGGAAGACAGCTTCAGTAGAAATGAGGCTTTGGGGGAGTGGGGGATGCCTGTGAAAACAGTAGAAATGGGAAGTCCAAGTTTTTCTGGTTAATATTTCCCTTTGTGCTCCAGTGTATTAATCAGTATAATTGTCTGTCTTTGTCATGTGAATTTCTTATCTATTAAACAGAGCCAACTTGTGATAATCTGCAGTCCACTTTTCCTAAGAGGGATTTGCCTTTACTTTTCCCTTTAGTAACAGGGAGTATCTATAACATTTTGATATAATCAGTGAATACTGGGTCTAGGGGAGAAAACCAAACCCCAGATGCCAAACTAGATATCACAGGATATGAAAGAGTCTTAAGGAGAATAAGAAAGGAGATCTTTTAAGACAAACACATCTGAGTTCAAGGTGAAGGACTCCAGTGTAAGGGGGAAGATTAACGTTAATTTTCCCCCTTTCTATTTCAAGCATTACTCAGAATGTCCACTTTGTTGTTGTTGCTGTTTTATTGGCATATAGTTGATTAACAATGTTATGTTAGTTTCAGGTATACAGCAAAGTGAATCAGTTATACATACACCCACTCCTTTTAGATGCTTTCTCCATACGGGTCACTACAAAGTATTGAGTAGAGTCCCCTGTGCTATACAGTAGGTCCTTATTGTTGTTGTTCAGTCCGTAAGCCATCTCCAACTCTTTGTCACCCAGTGAACTGCAGCGTACCAGGCTTCCCTACCTTCCCTATCTTCTGGAGTTTGCTCAAACTCATGGTCCTTATTAGCTACCTATTTTATTTATGGCAGTGTGTATATGTCAGTCCCAATCTCCAAATTTATCCCTAGCTCCTATTACCTCCTGGAAATCTTAAATTTGTTTTCTGCATCTGTAACTCTATTTTGTAGATAAATTCACTGTAGCCTTGTTTTAGATTCCACACATAAGTGATGTCATGTGATATTTATATTTCTCTGTTTGAGTTACTTCATCCAGTATAACCATCTCTAGGTCCATTCAAGTTGCTGCAAATGGCATTGTGTTGTCCTTTTTTATGGCTGAATGATATTCCATTGTATATACCACATCGTCTTTATCCACCCTTCTGTTGATGGACATTTAGTTTGCTTCTATGTCCTGGCAATCGTAAATAGTGCTACTGTGAACTTCTGTTTGTATATATCTTTTTGAATTATGTTTTTTTCTCCCAGATGTGGGATTGCTGGATCATATGCTAACTCTATCTTTAGTTTTTTTAAGGACTCTCCACACTGTTCTCCATAGTGGTTGTACCAACTTACTTTCCTACCAACAGTGTAGGAGGGCTCCCTTACCTCCACACACCCTCCAGCCTTTATTGTTTGGACATTTTCTAATCATAACCATTTTGACTGGTGTGAGATGAGAATGTCCACTTTGAAACTAGCCTGGGAACAGAATATGCCCTAGGCTCACTGTCTTAATCCCATGTTATCTAGGCAGGAATCAGGACATCAGTGCACTTGTTTAAGTTTCTGTGAGCAAGAGAAGGTTTCGCTATAAAAAAGGAAAAAAAAAAAAAAACAATTCTATGCTACTCTCTCAGTTTGGCCCACCCTCCGCTTCCCAAGTCTGTTTTCTTCGTCTGTGTTTCCATTGCTGCCCTGCAAATAGGTTCATCAGGGCCATCTTTCTAGAGTCCATGTGCATGTGTGTCAATATGCAATATTTGTCTTTCTCTTTCCAACTTACTTTGTGTTCTTTTTTATAGCCCAGTAATATTCCATTGGGAATTTGCTGTGTGACACAGGGAGCTCAACCCAGGGAGGTAGGACGGGGTGGGAAATGGGAGGAGGTTCAGGAGGGAGGGGACATATGTATACCTGTGGCTGATGCGTGTTGATGTATGGCAGAAACCAGCACAACACTGTAAAGCCAGTATCCTCCAATTAAAAAAAAAAAAGAATAAAGAATAAAAGCAGTTCTATCACCCCAATGGGTGAAAATATTTACTGGAACCTTTAGCAATGGTGACATCTGATAATGGTGGGTTATGAAGGGCTCTTGACTGATGGGAATAAATTCTCATATCTCTAAATGCCATCCACTGTAACATGCCAAAAAAGGCTTGGGTTTGGGGCATTTTGTTTTTGTCTAGCAGAGAGTTTGTAAGTTATAAGAAAGCTATTTTCCCCTGTGTTTACATTAGAAATTAATGTTTATCTCTTTACAAGCTAGTTTCATTAATTACCAGGGTCACTGTAATGAAGTACCACAAACTGAGCAGCTTACAACAACAAAAGCTGTTCCACACCTCTCTCCTAGCTTCTGGTGATGCCCAGCAATCCTTGGCATTAATACAACCAAAGCACTTCAGTCTCTGCCTGTATCCTCACATGGCTGTCTTCTCTCTGGGTGGCTCTCTCCTCTTTTTATAAGAACACCAATCATCCTGAAGGCAGGGTTTACCCCCCTCCAAAGCGATCACCTCTTAACTAATTATAGCTGTAATGACTACTTCCTTGTAAAATTACATTCTGTGGAACTAGGGCTGAGTACTTCAATGTGCTTTTTTTTCTTTTTTTTTTTTTTAAAGATAAAGATGCAATTCAACTTACTGCACTAAACTATTCATATATCATGCTTCCTTCAATCTATAAAAAAATACTTTAGCCTTCAATGCTGTAACCAGCAATTCTCATAGTGTGGCCTCACATTCTATAGGACTCTTTCAAAGGACCCAGAAATAAAAACCATTTTCATAACAGTATTAAGAGTTACTTGCTTACCTTGCTCTTATTTTTTCATGACTATACAGAGGAAATTTCCAGATTCTTTCTGATATGTGATGCTGTCATCCATTATTCTGATAGCTAGTAGAATGTGCATTTGTATATTATCATGTCTTTCTAGAATTTTCTAATGTTGTAGTTTTAGAGAATAAAAATGTGTGCATTTTCAGAAATTAACTCCATATTTCTACTGCACTTTTATAAGTTTTCTTTTGATATACTTGTTACAACCTCCAAAATTCAGTTTTGACCAAAAATCATTTGCTCAAAATTCCTAAGTTTCCCTAGTATTTACATAAAAACAGCAAGAAATAAATATACTTTACTGTTCTTACTCACACTTCTTTTTGACTTATACAGAGAAATTAGAAGACTTTCTTTCTCAACCCACATCTGCACCATCCACGTCTACACATGCAAAAAAAACACTAAAAAACTGATTTCAGAGAATTTTCTGACTCTTGCAAGAGAAGAATCTACAACAAAAATTCTGGAGAAAATGTAATATTGGGAGAATATGTAGAAAACTGTAAATAAAAATATAAGATAGTGATAAAAAGCAGTTTACTTGATTGTATCTTTTGCAACACAGCATTTGTTCCTTAGTAGTACTATCATGCCATTCAAATTGAGATGCTATTCTGACATTAAGCACTCAGGGTTTGACAAAAATAAATCAAATAGTTTAAATCAAGGGACAGTGAGCCTTTAGACCAATAATTGTTTGCTACAGCTTTTCGACCTAAAATGAAAAAGTCACTGAAACGTCTTATAGGGTAAGTCATGCATTACATTGGTTAAAGAGAGTTGCTCAATAACTAAGAGCTTGTGGGTTGACATTATTGAGTTCCTGCTAATAAATAGTTTGCTAAAGAAATCATAGACCACCACTCCATAGTAATGCAGTAACTTGACAAGTCAAAGATGTAGCTGCAAACCTGAAGACTGAATTAATATTCCAGTTGAAGAATTGAACTTATTTTTCCCCATTGTACATTTGCAGGAAACTTTTCACAGTGCAGGGAGAAAAAAAGCCAGTTTTACTTAAGAATGACCTTTACAAAACACTAAAAGTTATTAGTTTTAATAAATCTCAACTCTAGATTACAAACCATGTTTTAATATTTTGTGTGGTGAAATGAAAAGTATCCATAAATTGTTTCTGATACTTGTTTCTAAAACAAGCATAGGTGCAATTTTTTGAACTGCAAGCTGAACTACTTTTTTTTTCTTCTGCTTCATGAAACGTTATGTTTATTCAAACTTGGCTGTTTGACAAACATTTTCTTGAAAGTTAATGAAATGAGGGCACCAGAGTCCCTTGGACTGCAAGGGACTTGCAGCCAGTCCTAAAGGAAATCAACTCTGAATATTCATTGGGAGGACTGATGCTAAAGCTAAAGCTCCAATATTTTGGACACCTAATGTGAAGAGCTGACTCATTGGTAAAGACCTTGATGCTGGGGAAGACAGAAGGCAAGAGGAGGAGGGGGAAACAGACAATGAGATGGTTAGAGAGTATCACCGACTAAAAAAACATGAATTTAAGAAAACTCCAGGAGATAGTGAAGGACAGAGGAGCTTGGTGTGCTGCAGTTCGTGGGGCCGCAAAGAGCTGGACACAATTAGACATGACTGAGCGACTGAACAACAAAAGTCAAGTAAAACAAACAGCAGTATTTGTTTCTAATGATAAAATTCATGCCTAAGAGTGAAAATTAGACTTCTGGGAACCTTGTATCTTTCATTATGATACTGGCATCTTCTCAATCCTTAGACTTTTCTGATAAGACTAGTGGTGATATAAACAATTGCAAATCTTAGTGTTAATTTAGAGCTGAATAATTCAATGACCTAATCTTTTTTTCAAAGGACCATTATGCAGTGTTTCAAATTCATGCATGGGTATAATATATATTCAAAGATCAAGACGAATCAACTGATTTTAGTGTATTAGAAAACCAAACTTTATCCTTATGATTTCAGATTACACAGTGCAACTGAACTTTTAGAAACTACCACTTGGCAATTTTATTGTGTGTTAAAGCTGGCTACAATGTTCTCATTTTTCAGCTACATACCAGTGTGAGCTTGAATTTTCTACATATATTTCAACCACAGTAATGTGTTACAGTGGACAAAAGAAGAATCAAATAGAAAAGAAGCTACCTTTTATCAAGCCAAGCATTAAAATGGTCTGCAAAAATGTAAAACAGTGACAGTCTTCTCTGTCATAAATAGTCTTTGTTTTCAAATATAGAGACTTTCATAAAAAGCATACATGGTAGTATTTCACAATTTACCATTATTTTTAAATGAATTAATAAATATTTTATTTTTAATTTTATATATAGTAAATACAGGCAATTAACATAAGTAGTATCTCTTTGGAGCCCTCAATGTTTGCAATTCTTAAAGAGATCCTGAGATCAAAAAATTTGATCACAATTGATTTAGGCAACCATTGATAATCTTTCTTTGCTCTTGGAATCCAACGTGCTTGAATTGCTTCCTATCTTTTATTTCTAAAGCATAACTCTAAGCTCTTGCCAGTCTATTCCATTTGTGGGAGAATCACTCTCTTCTCTTCCAAAACTCTTGATTAGTAGGAAAGAGGAAATGAGGAAAGGAAAGAGATGTGAAAAGAGGATGGGGGACGAGAAGGAAGAGATATGATTGTCCTCCCCTCACTTGTTGCTGTTCTTCAGTCTTACTCTTTGTGACCCTATGGCTGCCACACACCAGGCCTCCCTGTCCTTCACTATCTCCCAGAGTTTGCTCAAATTCATATCCATTGAGTTGGTTATGCTATCCAGCCGTCTTATCCTCCATCCATCGCTCCCTTCTTTTACCTTCAATCTTTCCCAGAATTGGGGTCTTTTCCAACGTGTTGTCTCTTTGTATCAAGAGCCCAAAGTATTGGAGCTTCAGCTTCAGCGTCAGCCCTTCCAATGACTATTCAGGGTTGATTTTCTTTAGGATTGACTGGTTTGATCTCCTTGTAATTCACAGAACTCTCAAGAGTCTTCTCCAACATTACACTTCAAAGGAGTTAATTCTTTGGTGCTCAGCCTTCTTTATGGTCCAATTCTCACATCCATACATGACTAATGGGAAAACCATAGTTTTGACGATACAGACCTTTGTCAGCAACGTGATGTCTCTGTTTTTTAATACTATCATAGCTTTCCATCTTTTTTCCTTTCCTCCCCTTGCTTCTCCTCCACAATTTGGAAAAAATGAAATGATTAACACCTAGGGAAGCAAGGAGCTTCCAGGACTCAGAACCAGCACTGAAGCAGCATCTGTTCTCACCTATTAATGCTGTGCTCGACTTGCTGTTAAGTATTTTTAATCATTTTGGTACATATGATTGTTGGGTAGATAAGTAATACAGCGTATTTAAGGGTCTAGCACAGTACTTTGTGCATAAATATGATCAGTGAGTGTCAGATATTATCATGATGATGATTTCCTAACCCTACTCCTCACCTGTATTCCTTGAGCTGTCTCAAGTGATGGCTGTATTTTGTCTTATCTTTTCAGAGTAAAGTATCATCAGTCTTGAATTATGCAATGAGGGCAGAAAACAACCCCAGAGTATTCCAAAACAATGTTTTCTTTGGGATGCAACACAACACTTTTCAAAGGAGCCTGAACAAAGTGTCCTGAGCACATGCATACCTTCCAAGCATTGGCTTTGGGTGCCTTTTGCCAGCTGCAAAAGGAAAAAGAGCGAATTTGCAAAAATACCCCCGAGAGACTTCCTGGTATTTGAGCCTGGCTCAAGGTAGAAAATATGAAAAGCCCTGTGTGAAAACCTGTCTCTGGTTAAAGACCTCTGGCCAGCAAAGACTGACCCCAGTACTCTTCATAAAGCAAACAAGCCTCTGAAAACCTGGCCACTCACTCCTGAAGCAACTCAAATTCCAACACTGGGAATTTGCTTATTACTAATACAATTTCCTTCATGAGGAGATGTTGGACACAGAGAATATCCCAACTAGGGCATTTCAGATCCCCAATCCTTCCTATTTTACTTAAGCTGTAGGTGTATTTACACAGAAGTCTGGGCAGCATTAAACCACAGCTCGTCAGAGAGGTCCTGGAGGCTCAGGACTAACTCATCCTTCCCCACTTGAAAGGCATCTCTTGGTCCAAGAATTAGCCAAAGGAGTTTCCGGTTCATTTGGAATCCAGGTCTCTAGTACAACATGGCTTTTTGCTTTTTTTTTTTTTCCTTGCCTACCTGTTCAACCAACAAGTAGGCTAAGACATTAAGTATTTTTCCATGGCTCTCCACAAATGCAAAATGTTGCCTCTGCTCACATATAAATGAGGCCTTACAGTTTACAAAGTACTCTCTTCCCTGTTTCCTCATTCATCTTCACAGAAGCCCTGAAAGTGAGGTAGACGGAGATGCCAGTTGTTGTGGGGAAAATAAAAGCAATCATATACGGAGTCAAAAGAACTGAGTGCTATAAACTAGCCATGAGATTGTATACAAGTTATGATTTTTGTCATCTGAGAGACAAGGATTCTCAAATGATAGAAACTCAGACAAGACAGAGTTCTAGTTATCTCTTATATAGCACAATCCAGAAGCAAGCCTTTTCATACTGAGTTGGCTTGAGGGCAGGGAGAGAAGGGGAGTGACAGAGGATGAGATGGTTGGATGACATTACCAACTCAAAGAACGAGTGTGCTCAAACTCAGGGACATAGTGAAGGACAGGGAAGCCTGGCATGCTGCAGTCCGTGGGGATGCAGAGTCAGACATGACTGAGTGAATGAACAACAGCAAGAAACTAGCGCCCCAAGGAGGATAAGGTTGTGCCTCACTTTTTATTGATGCACCGCTCTCATCCTGTGCCTTCTACTTCATGACTTCAGATAGCTGCTGGGGCTTCATCCATCCTGGCCACATTCCAGCCATCAGAGAGGGAGAGATAATAAAGAAGAAAGCAAGCAGGCTACTTAGGAAAGCTGTACTCAGCCATAAAAAGGAACGAATTTGAGTCAGTTAACTGAGGTGGATGAACCTACAGCCTGTTATACAGAGTGAGGTAAGTCAGAAAAAATATACATATGTATTGCATATTAACATATTCCATATTTCATATATATACATAGTATAATATAGATATTCCATATATATGGAATCTAGAAAAATGATACTTATAAGCCTATTTGCAGAGAAGGAATGTAGACACATTCCTTCTTTATGTAGGAATGCAGACACAGATGTAGAGAACAAACTTGTGGACATGCTGGGGGAAGGAGAAGGTTGGGTGAGTCGAGGCAGTAACATTGAATCTTATATATTGCAGTGTGTTTACTGGATGCTAGTGGGAAGTTGCTATATAATATGGGAAGCTCAGCGTGGCGCTCTGTGATGACCTAGAAGAGAGAGACAGGGTTATGGGGGTGGAAATGAAGCTCAAGAGGGAGGGGACATATGGATACTTACAGCTGATTCACAGTGTTGTATGGCAGAAGCCAATACAACCATTGTAAAGAAATTATGCTCCAATTAAAACTAAAAACAAACAAAAAAAAAAAGAGAACATACATACACACACACACAAGGAAGATAAGCTGTTCTTCATGCTGCTAGTGACCCACTTACATTCCATTGGCTAGAACTTGATCATGTGGCCACAACTGACTTCAAGGGAGGCTGGGAAATGTAGTTTTATTTCAGGTACTGTGACCAGTGAAAAGTCACAAGTTCTATTGCTAAAGAACAATAGCAAAATGGATTTTGAGGGAAAGCCAGCAGACTCTGCTACAACCTCAACCAAGACTCGTGGAATCTCAGCAACCTGTTTCTTCAAAGAAATCTATGAACCTGATTTCACAGTCTGGTCTTTGAGCAGGCCTGAAACTCTTAACTAGGCACAGATCACCAGCTTTGGGGCAGATGATGCCTGGGTCAGGGACTATTTTTTTAATGTGTGAGCTTCCAAGACACAAAATATGGATTAAACAAGGACTCAGGCAGGAAAGTGAGTGTCTCAATGCCAAGTACTGAGTTAGGAGAAGACGCATTTTTGGATGGGTTGGAGATGGAAATTAAAGTGAGAACTAAAGAGGTGAATTTAAACTTAAAATGATGTGATGAAGTGGGAAGGAGATGGGTAGACCTACATGACTGCCTGGAACTATAGCTACTTAGCAGCACTGGGTATTTGTTTATCTTGAGCATTTGTTTAAAGGGATATGTTTCTAGAAGAATCAATCCAATTTAAAAGTCTGGGGTCAGGGCAGCTGATGTACTCTGCCGTTTAGCAGAAACTAACACAACGTTGCAAAGCAACAGTACTTCAGTACAAATTATTTCTATTATTAATGGCATATCCAAAAGCACATTTTATTCCTAGGGAAAAAAAAAAAAATAAAAGTATAGGATCCGTGCAGGTGAAAAGAACCATATGAGAATGTTGGCAAAAAAATTTGGCAACTGCATATTGCCACTCAAATGTAAGTAACAGTAGTAGCATGAGTAACTAATACCATATTATTATTTTTGTGTGCTTTTAAGAGAAGACAGTACTTAAAAATCTCAAGTGTCTAAAATAAATGTTCCTGATGATGAAAATTAGAAGGCATTATAGTCCGGTGACCAAACAAGCTTAGCCCTTTCATGGAGTACACAGTACTCAGCTGCCCTTACAACTCAAGTTTGGAGTTAAGGAGACTTGGTTTCCTGATCTAATTCTACTGTTTACAACTTTTATGGCTTTTGGAAGTCAGCTAGCCAACTTGGTCTCAGTGTGCCTGACTGTAAAAATGAAGTGATATGTGTTTATCCAAGAGATAAACTTCCAATTTAGATTCTGGATACACAGAAATAAATAGTAACAGAAAAATTCCTACATGTCACATGCTTTGCTAGAAGCGGATAGCTAATGTATGTATGCGTGTGTGCTCAGTTGTGTCTGACTTTTTGTGATCACATGGACTATAGCCCATCAGATTCCTCTATCCATGGGATTTCCCAGGAAAGAATACTGCAGTGGTTTCCATTTCCTACTCCAGGAGATCTTCCCAACCCAGGGGTCGAACTTGTGTTTCTCACATCTCCTGTGTTGGCAGGTGGATTCACCACCACTCACGCCACCTGGGAAACCCCATAACATGTGGCCCAAATATAAAACAGTGTAAGGTTGTGTTTGGACACCCCAGATGGCACCAGATGCAGGAGACATAAGAGATGTGGGTTCAATCCCTGGGTCAGGAAGAGTCCCTGGAGTGGGGCATGGCAACCCACTCCAGCGCTCTTGCCTGGAGAATCCCAGGGACAGTAGAGCCTGGTGGGCTACAGTCTATGGGGTCGCACAGAGTTGGACATGACTGAAGTGACTTAGCACCAGCAGCATGATTAAGAATGTAAGTATGGATACAGACTACCTAGATTCTTGGCTTTGATATTTGTTGTGTTCAAGATTCTGGTCAAGTAACTTACCCTCTCTGTGCTGTAGATTTTCATCTGCAAAAGGAAGATGATAAGACTGGTGAGGCATGTAAAGTGCTTCTGGAATAGTTTCTGCATGTACCAAGTGTTCAACATTCTTGAGAGTGTTGTGGTTGTCCCAACAAAACAATTGTCTAGTTCTTACCCTTCTCTTCACATTCCCGATCCTTTGATAGATACCATTTGGGGCAACGACTATATGATAAGCAGTATACAGGATTTGCAAAACTACTGCCTATATTTCACAAATACCCTTGGAATTGCTCTTATTATTGTTACTAGAAGAAACTGTTGACTTATCCAAAGTGACAGTATTGTCAAGCAGTAGTTTGGGGATCTGAGTGGGGGAATTTTTATTTTCTTGGGCTCCGAAATCACTGTGGACAGTGACTGGAGCCATGAAATTAAAAGACACTTGCCCCTTGGAAGAAAAGCAATGACAAACTTAGCACGTTAAAAAGCAGAGACATTACTTTGCCTGTAAAGGTCCATATTGTCAAAGCTATAGTTTTTCCAGTAGTCATGTACAAATGTGAGAGCTGGACGACAAAAGAGGCTGAACATCGAAGAACTGATGCCTTTGAACTGTGGTTCTGGAAAAGATACATGAGAGTTCCTGGGACTGCAAGATCAAATCAGCCAATCCTAAAGGAAATCAACCCTAAATATTCACTGGAAGGACTGATGCTGAAGCTGAAGCTCTAATACTTTGACCACCTGATGCAAAGAGCTGACTCAATGGGGAAAACCCTGATGCTTTGCAAGACTGAAGGCAGGGGGATACCATGGGATGAGATGGTTGGATGGCATCACAGACTCAGTGAACATGAGTTTGAGCAAGCTCCTGGAGATGGTGAAGAAAAGGGGAGCCTGGGTGTTGCAGTCCATGGGGTCACAAAGACTGAGGCACAGCTAAATGACGGGACAAAACAGTCCTGGGGACTGAATGAGGCCACTTTGACTCCAACACTGTGTTTTTTCAACCCCAATCTATTTGATTTTTGTATCCCAACCTGATCTTTGAGGATTAGTTGCTTATCCCACCTCTCTTGTTAGAAGGAGAATTCCATGGAAAGGAAGGCTTCCTGGTTCATCTGTAGGAGGTACCTACAGGATAAAGGCCAGGTTCTTAAGCATAGCATTCAAGGCCCTTGGGTTCTGATCCTTGCCTACCTCTCCAGTCTTACTTCTCACTCTCCTCTACTGCTTGGACATTGCTACACTCTTTCCCCTTATAGAATTCTTCACTGCTCTTCAACAAAGTCTACCCCCTCCTACAACCACGTCTCTGACCTTCCCACCTATTCTGCTTTCTGAGCCCCTTCTCCTCTTCTCCTGCTATGTGATAACTCAGGCTTTTACTTTGACTCACCTCAGAAAAGGAATAGCATCACTTAACAGAGGGCAAGTCCAGTAAATGAAGGCTTCCCTGAAACCCTTTCCAATCAGATATTTATTTCTAGTGCCTCTTTACCTTTATAGAATGGGGATGTGTGTGTGTGCTCTGTAGCTAGATATGTCTGACTCTTTGTGACCCCATGATCTGTAGCCTACCAGGCTCCTTTACCCATGAAATTTTCCCCACGTGAATATTGGAGTAAGTTGCTGTTTCCTCCTCCAGGGGATCTTCCAGAGCCAGGGACTGAACCTACATCTCTTGTATCTGTTGCATTAGCAGACAAATTCTTTACCACTAGTGCCAGCCAGGAAGCCCATCGAAGTAGGATAGGATATGCATTTATTTCCTTTCCTACAAGACAAACGCCTTCCCTCAAGTTTCCAACTGGAGTCTCTTTCTTCCAACATTTATTGACTTCATATTATGTGCCAAACTCACTTAGAACTGACCCTCTGATGGCGCAGTGTGTCCTGACCACATCCCTAAATATGTACAATTATTCCTGCTCACCTTAAGCAGTCTCGGTATTTGTCAAGTTTTGAATTTGGAATCAGAGCCATAAATATGATCAAATATCACAATTTGAAGCATACTGAATAAATGCAGCCAAAGACTGTACACCCTAACTCCTAGTTTGAGCTCAGCTTTTTCCAACTGCTCTTGGAAGCATAAATTCAGCTGCATTGAATCTCTTGGGGTTGAGCTGTATACGTGTGCACATAACTATTATGTTCTAGTTTATGATGCGTTCACTCCAAATAACCACACGTACCTGACCTCATGCCCACTGTGGGAAACTGGGACAACCAGGCTCAGAATACTTCCATTACGTGTCCTGGAAATGAAACAGATGAGAGAAGGCAGTTTCATCAGTCCTTTTACAAAGGATGACTCTTTAAACTCCTAAATAGCAACAATTTTAAAGATCCCACATTAGAGTACTACCTTATCAGAGTTGTGGAAAGGATTTTGCAAAGGAGAGCTAGTATTTAATTTAAGAAATATTTGCACCAGCTAGACATATATATAGGCTCTCAGTAAAATATAAACTTTTCTGGTGTTCCAGAAAGAGCACAAGGATGAATTTAGAAAATTCCAGTTCTGTTATATTCTCTGTAATTTTGAACAAATATCTTAAACTGCACCAAACCTGTTATTTCTGCTATAAAATGAGAATAGTAATAATTTTGAATCCCTCGAGGAGATGGAGCCATTAAAAGACATTATCTATGCTACTTGTCTTGGAAACCAAAGCTTAATGATGACTGATGATGTATATATAAGGAACTATGATAGAGAGAATAATGCCTGTCCTGTGTCTGGCAGACAATCCAGCTGAAGTCAGGTAAGATCTCAACTCCAGGGTCTAGGACCCTATTCTGAAACCCCAGTGGCTTAGTCATGATAATCCCAGAGGTGATCAATTTCAGAGAAACTAATCAAAATGCCCAGAAAATAGAAGCAGACAACATAAAGCCACCGTAACTAAAAAACTGAACTGGAACTGCATCTTGAAACTCAGTTGGAAAATTGCATAGTAAATTTATCTGAAAAGGTAAGGAAGTCCTTTCTGGTAGTTACTTCAAAACTTCAACTGAATTATTGGTAGGTACTAGAGAAAGCCGCTGTACTTAGTTGCTCAGTCTGGTCTGACTCTGCAATCCCATGGACTGTAGACCGCCAGGCTCCTCTGTCTCTGGGATTCTCCAGGCAAGAATACTGGAGTGGGTTGCTATGCCCTCCTCCAGGGGATCTTCCCAACCCAGGGATCGAACCTGGGTCTCCTGCACTGCATACAGATTCAGAGAAAGCAGAGATCTCTTCAAAAGAAACAAAAAATGTCAGTATGTGTATGTGTGTGTTCAGGGAGGTAAATAGGTAGTTCTGAAAGAGAAAGGGTAGAGAATGGGGATCGGGATGGTAGAGAGAGAAATGACTAGAATGGTGTTAAAGAAGATAAGGTTTTCTACAGTTCAACTTGAAGTTGCTTGCACTGAGCTGAACTGCTGTAATCTCAACTATGTGTATTGTAACTTTCTTGTGGTTATAGAGGATAGAGGTTGAGTTTTTATCTTCCTGGGTCAATGGAAGATAAAGATAAAAGAACAGCCACAAGACAAAAATTGAAGAAAAATAGCAAAAAGGTGGCCCCAGGAATGTACGTGCCCTGCCTTTCTCCACCATGAAGAATTCTCAGATGTAATAGGAAGAGTATTAAACTCTCCATAACACACAGTGTAGGGGATTGAGACAATCTCATCTACAACTTAAGGGGTGGGTAAAGATGCAACATTTTTGATAACTAAAAAAATGAACTCCAGTAATGAGGTCACTTGAAATCTTCATGATGAGTGGATGCTTTCTCTGTCATCACTCTCCTAAGAAATCCAAGTTAATCAGAAATTTGCTTAGATGAGTGCGAAGTCAAACTACAGGAATATAATGATCTTGGGGAAAGTTCTCTAAGATAACTTCTGGATGTTCATAGAATAAGTATGTTGCTGTTTAGACGCTAAGTCATGTCTGATTCTTTTGTGACCCCATGGCTGTAGCCTGACAGGCTAAATGGAATTTCCCAGGCGAGAATACTGGAATGGGTTGCCATTTCCTTCTCCAGGGGATCTTCTCAAACCAGGGATGGAAATTATGTCTCCTGCATTGCAGACAGATTATTTTACTGCTGAGCCACCAGGGAAGCCCCAAAATAGGGATGAATCTGGCAAATCAAGAGTGGCCTAGCCAACTTCTATTGACCAAGATGCCCTGTCCTCCAGGCATCCAGTGCTGGAATATATTGGCTGCATCTTTATCAGCTTCCTTCTCTTGCATGTACTATTCTGATTAACCTCAGTTGGCATTTTCCCTCTTTTCTTTTTATTAATATCATTGTCTATGACTCAACATTATCATGCCAGTGTAGCCCAGACTGTGCTAAAGTAGTCAGCTTAAAGGACCCCTTTCAATACCAACTGCAGATTAGAATAACTTCTTGAGTCATTTCAGCTCTGTTATTTTAGGCTGCTTCTTTTAAGACTAATTTCCCTCACTATGTGCTGACTTTGTAGTTTAGTCTGAGAAGGGTGATATTTTTTCTTGCTCCCAAATCTTCCTATAGCTCCGATTATGGAAAACTAGTGTAATGAACTTGGCACCTTGTGGATGTTCAATAAATATTAATCCTCTCTTTTTTCTTTGTGGGATAAAAAAATGGCAATCTATCAATGAATAAGGATTTAATAAGTGCTGGAAGAGAGTAGTGAGTTAATAACAGAAGCTGCCATATAAAATATATTGGAAAAGTAAGTTAAGAACTGTTAGGTGTTTTAAGTAGAAGACTAATAATATGTATTGCAAGTTGGTTCCAATGGTATTGTGGCGACTGAATGACAACTGCAATATATCTGAGGAAAAAAAATATTTTTTTTCTAAAGTTGTTTGGAAATGAGTTAACATGAATTAGCATGAGCCCAAGGAAACAAAGAATTGTTAAAATTGCTCATGTCACTAATATAATTCATTCCTATTATATGTTCTTTTTTGTACTTCTGTCTCCTCTACTTGTAATGTATGAAATCCTTGAAGACAGGTTCTCTTTCTAACTAACCTTCTATCCTTAATAGGTACCAGTGCTGACTACACAATTGTATTCAGTAGATGCTTTTGGAATATATGTTTAATACACAACTGAAATTTCCATTTAAGAAATTACCTTGTCAATGGAATAACTCTATCCACTTATTTCTATTACTATGTAAGCATTCAACCCTCTTGCTGCATTGCTCTCTGGGGGCTAATATTTCTCCTCTTTGAATCTGGCTGAGCCTTTTGTAAAGGAATGAGGAAATAAGGTTTGGAAGTTGAGATGGGGTAGGGAATTTTTTTTTAAGGTTTGATAGTTTTAGTTTATTTTTGAGGACTCCTCAGGACTTAAATACTGATTGGCTGCTTATCAAAAGAAACCTTCCAAAATGAGAGGAAACAACAAAATATGCAAAGATATTTGGCTGATATACAATTCTAACAGATTCACAGAATCTCTATTTTAGTTTCATATTTGCTCATGCTGCCCAAACCTCCATGTCCCAAAGAGGGGCATAAGTTATGGGATGGTTCTAAGCCTTTAGCAAAGGAAGGAAAATAGAAAACAAATACTGGATTCCTGGATGGGAAAGAATGATAGGAAAATGAATGTGTTCTGTGTGCCTACTTTGAGCCAGGTGTTATGGTCAATAGTTTTCTATGGCTTGCTTCAATCCTATAAGGAAGACATTATTCTGATTCCCATTATGGAGATATGGGGACTGATGTATTCACAGTCACACAGCTAGTAAGTGGCTGGGGAGCTTATGCAATTTCTTTATTTTTTTAATTTTTATTTTTACTTTATTTTGCTTTACAATACTGTATTGGTCTTGCCATACATTGACATGAATCTGCCACAGGTGTTCATGTGTTCCCAATCCTGAACCCCCCTCCCACCTCCCTCCCCATATCATCTCTCTGGATCTTCCCCGTGCACCAGCCCCAAGCATCCTGTATCCTGCATCGAACACAGACTGGCGATTCATTTCTTACATGATAGTATACATGTTTCAATGCCATTCTCCCAAATCATCCTACCCTCTCCATCTCCCACAGAGTCCAAAAGTCCATTCTATACACCTGTGTCTTTTGTTGTCTCGCATACAGGGTTATCATTACCATCTTTCTAAATTCCATATATATGTGTCAGTATACTGTATTGGTGTTTTTCTTTCTGGCTTACTTCACTCTGTATAATAGGCTCCAGTTTCATCAACCTCATTAGAACTGATTCAAATGTATTCTTTTTAATAGCTGAGTAATACTCCATTGTGTATATGTACCTCAACTTTCTTATCCATTCATCTGCTGGTGGACATCTAGGTTGTTTGCATGCCCTGGCTATTATAAACAGTTCTGCAATGAACATTGGGGTACACGTGTCTCTTTCAATTCTGGTTTCCTTGGTGTGTATGCCTTGAAAAATAAAAGCCATATGATTATCTCAATAGATGCAGAGAAGGCCTTTGACAAAATTCAACATCCATTTATGATAAAAACTCTCCAGAAAGCAGGAATAGAAGGAACATACCTCAACATAATAAAAGCTATATATGACAAACCCACAGCAAACATTATCCTCAATGGTGAAAAATTGAAAGCATTTCCCCTAAAGTCAGGAACAAGACAAGGGTGCCCACTTTCACTGCTACTATTCAACATAGTTTTGGAAGTTTTGGCCATAGTAATCAGAGCAGAAAAAGAAATAAAAGGAATCCAAATTGGAAAAGAAGAAGTAAAACTCTCACTGTATGCAGATGACATGATCCTCTACATAGAAAACTCTAAAGACTCCACCAGAAAATTACTAGAGCTAATCAATTAATATAGTAAAGTTGCAAGATATAAAATCAACACACAGAAATCCTTTACATTCCTATACACTAATAATAAGAAAGCAGAAAAAAAATTAAGGAAACAGTTCCATTCACCATTGCGACAAAAAGAATAAAATACTTAGGAATATATCTACCTAAAGAAACTAAAGACCTATATATAGAAAACTATAAAACACTGATGAAAGAAATCAAAGAGGACACTAATAGATGGAGAAATATACCATGTTCATGGATAAGAAGAATCGGTATAGTAAAAATGAGTATACTACCCAAAGCAATCTATAGATTCAATGCAATCCCTATCAAGCTACCAGCAGTATTTTTCACAGAGCTAGAACAAATAATTTCACAATTTGTATGGAAATACAAAAAAACTCGAAAAGCCAAAGCAATCTTGAGAAAGAAGAATGGAACTGGAGGAATCAAGCTGCCTGACTTCAGGCTCTACTACAAAGCCACAGTCATCAAGACAGTATAGTACTGGCACAAAGACAGAAATATATATCAATGGAACAAAATAGAAAGCCCAGAGATAAATCCACACACCTTTGGACAGCTTGTGCAATTTCTATGGAGCACTTGATTCAAGTATACATTTCTAGGCCTCCAACCTGGAGCTCTTGACTAGGTTTAGGGTATGGGTTAAACATTTAAACAACTACACTAAATAGGTTTTATGACCAATCAAGCTTTGAATCTGCTACACCAATCAACCTTCTCAGGTATATTCAATGCATCAAAATATCCTAGTATCAAAATATTCCAAGACACACAAGGAGCAAAAAGACTTTAAATATCTCCACCACAGTCTTCCTACTCTCTCTTCCATCCAGTTCATTTGATGAACAATAGAAATATATTTATGCCATGTCAACTTAGCTGAAAGTGCATCTTTCAGTAGATTAACTCCAGCAAGACTTCCGTATCCAAAAATTCTGAAATCCACTCTGGAGAGCATTTATGTTGATCAATCCCGCTATAGAAACTTTAGACAAAAAAAAAATTTTAAGTGAATCAAATGACTATCCACATTAATGGACCTTTCAGGTCCCTTCAACCTTTCAGGTTTGAAAGTTTTCTTTCCTAATTCTTTCTCTCTGTCTTTGGTTTTTTGTGCCTCTGTATCAGTTTTCACATTTCTGTTTCTCTGAAGTTTGTGTGGGTAATCTATAGATCTACCTCTTACCACTAAGCTTTGAAGTGCTTATTAGCTTCATTTATTAAGGTGGGGTTCCTAAGAACCTCTCTATAAATAAATTACTCAACTCTTAAGCCAGTCTTTGTGAAACATTTCTCTTGAAGTTCTCCTAATGACAGAGGAAATTTCCTGTACCCCTGCTTACTGTAGGGGTAAGTTTGTACTTACTGTAGAAACAAAACCATAGAATCCTATAAAAAGAATGAAATTCATTTAAAGTTTTCTAGTTTACATTAAAATTTTATATGGACTTGGTTTTCTAATGAAAAATATATCCATATTTGCTTTAATACAAAATTCTATTTTCTGAATACCTTTAAATAAAATTGAATCTCCATTTTA
>SJYT01067028.1:64543-91618 GCA_006410635.1 Cephalophus harveyi | reverse complement strand
GATCCCCTGGAGAAGGAAATGGCAATCCACTCCAGTACTCTTGCTTGGAGAATCCCATGGACAGAGAAGCCTAGTAGGTTACAGTCCACGGGGTCGCAAAGAGTCGGACACGACTGAGCGACTTCACCTTCACCTTCCTCTGCCTTAGATAGATATTATCCAGTGAACCACTTAGGCTTCCCAGGTGATTCAGTGGTAAAGAACCCATGTGCCAATTTAGGAGACTCCATCCCTGGGTTAGGAAGATTCCTTGGAGTAGGAAATGGCAACTCATTCCAGTATTGTTGCCTGGAAACTTTCATGGACAGGGGAACCAGGCAGGCTACAATTCCACGGGGTCACAAACAGGTGAACATGACTGAGTGACTGAACATAAGCACTTAAATCCCTTATTACTAATTTTACTATAGTTTTAGTTTTCTCTTCTTAATGGTTAATTGGTAACAGTCTAGTTTGAGTTAATATCAATTAGTTTCAACAATATACACATATTTATTGTCCTAGAAATCACATCTGAATATATTATGCACACTCCATGCAGATTTATAATTATTGCTTTATGTGGTTGTCTTCTATATCTAGGAGAAAAAAGTATCTACTAACATAAAATATGCTTATACTATCTTCTGTATTTACCTATCTGGTTACATTTACTGGTGTTCATTACTTCTTCATGTGTATTTCAATTATCGTCTAATGTTCTTTCTGTTCAACTAAAAGAACATCCTGTAATTTTTCTTGCAGAGCAGATAAGACTATCTGCTAATGTCTTCATGTCTTTATTTTTTTTGAAGAATATTTTTGCTGGCTATCAGATATTTTCTTTCAGCACTGTGAATATGTTACCCTTCTGATTTCTGACATCCATGATTTCTGATGAGAAGTCAGCTATTAATCTTATTGAGGATTCCTTGTACATTATAGGGACTTCCCTTGTGACTCAGATGGTGAAGTGTCTGCTTACAATGCAGGAGACCCGGCTTCAATCCCTGGGTTGAGAAAGTCCTCTGGAGAAGGAAATGGCAATCCACTCCAGTACTCTTGCCTGGAAAATCCCATGGATGGAAGAGCGTGGTAGGCTACAGTCCATGGGGTTGCAAAGAGTTGGACACAACTGAGTGACTTCACTTGGTCTTGGTCTTGTACGTTATAGGTTGCTGTGATGTTTGTTACTGTGTTCAAGAGCTTTTTGATACTTGATGGTTTGAATCTATCCAAATATGGATCACTCCTTTTCTGTAGGTGAAAGAAGAAAATGAGAAATCGATTAAAATTTATCTTAATTTCAGACTGTTCCTGTCTTTTGGATCTAGCTTTTTATTTCAATCTAGTAGCATCTGTTTTTATTGAAATATTTATTTAAAACTCAACGTTAAAAAAAAAAAAACAACTTAGATCATGGCATGCTGTCTCATCACTTCATGGCAAATTGAAGGGGAAAAAGTGGAAGTAGTGACAGATTTCATATTCTTGTGCTCTGACATCACTGGATGGTGACTGCAGCCATGAAATTAAAAGACACTTGCTTCTTGGAAGAAAAGCTAGGACAAACCTAGACAGTATATTATAAAGCAGAAAAACACTTTGCTGACAAAAGTCCATATACTTAAAGTCATGATTTTTCCAGTAGTCATGTACAGATGTGAGAGCTGGACCATAAGAAGGCTGAGCATCAAAGAATTGATGCTTTTGAATTGTGGTACTGGGGAAGACTCTTGAGAGACCCTTGGACAGCTAGGAGATTGAACCAGTCAATCCTAAAGGAATTTAACCCTGAATATTAATTGGAGGGACTGATGCTGAAGCTGAAGTTCCAGTACTTTGACCACCTGATGCGAAGTGCCAACTTATTGGAAAAGACCCTGGTGTGAAAGATTAAAGGCAGGAGGAGAATGGTGCGGTGGAGGATGAGATGGTTAAACAGCATCACTGGCTCAATGGACACGAATTTTAGCAATCTCTGGGAGATAGTAAAGGATAGGGGAGGCTGGCCTGCTGCCATCTATGCGATTGCAAAGAAGCATACACGACTTACCGACTGAATAGCAACAACAAATAATAGAAGCTTAAATAACTGATTTTCATAATACATTTTATGTTATGTATAAATTAATGAAAATCAATCCATATGTATGTGTACATTTATATTTCCATCTTAGAACTAATTTAGCTATGTCCAACAAATTTTGCTTGACATATATTGATTATGATTTAGTTTAAAATGCTATTACTATGATAGGGGAACATAGGCAGTATAATACAGATTCCTTTGAAATTTGCTGAGACTTCGTTTATGGACCAGTGGTGTATGATCAATTTTGTAAATGTACCATGGACTTTTGAAAAGGATGTATATTCTGTAGGTGTATAAATGAAAAGTATTCCATAATTATAACTAGAAATACTTTTAAGTCACATTTTCAAATTGCCTAAATCCTTTCTGAATATTTTCTTGGTTTGTGTAATTGGTGTATTCAAATTTCTCACTGTATTTCTAAAGTTGTCTCCATGTTTTATTTTGTCCAGATTTGCTTATGTATTTTGAAGATCTATTATGAGATGTATATTTTTTGATATTTTTATATCTTCTTTGATGCAATTACCTTTTTTGCATCATGAAATGTCTCTGTTCATTTCTAGTGAGTTTCTTGATTTGAAGTCTTACCTAATCTGAGATATATATAGCTACATTAGCTTTCTTTTTGATAGTGTCTTTCCTGTTATAAAATTAACAATTCATTGAAAAAATAAGTATTGTACTCCCTACAACTTAGGGCTCAGTAAATATTTTTGGATGATGATAGTTGAAAGGACCATTTATTTTCAGTCTTTGTTTTTAAATATGAAAAAATTCTTTATAAGCTATATACATTTTGATTTTTTTCATGGTATCAGGAAATTTATGTTTTTTATATATTTTTAATTTAATTAGACAACTTAAAAAGGATTAATTTCCAGAATATACAAGCATGTCATCAAGTCAATACCAGAAAAAGCAAACAACCCAATCAAAATTGGGAAAATGACCTAAACAGACATTTCTCGAAAGAAGATAGGCAGATGGCTAATAGACACATGAAACGATGTTTGACATAACTCATTATTAGAGAAATGAAAGTCAAAACTACAATGAAATATCATCTCACTGGTCAGAATGACCATCATCAAAAAGCCGCAAACATTAAATGCTGAAGAGGGTGTGGAGAAAAGGGAACACTCTTGCACTCATTGTTGGTGGGAATGTAAATTGATACAGCCACTGTGGAAAACAGTATGGAGATTCCTTAAAAAACTAGGGTTCATAAGACCACCATAAGACCCAGCAATCACACTGCTACATACATTATTATTTTTATCCAGAATAATTTTTGAGTCTATTTATAATATTTGGCCCATTTATATTTAACATGGCTATTGACATGTCAGTGTTTAAAATCTACTTTTTTTGTGTGTGTGTTTGTCCTATATTTTAGATTCCTATTTGTTTTCTTCTTTCCTTTCATATAGGTGGAGGGAACCAGATGACATAAAGGCATGGTCAGCTTATTTCAAGTTTCTGTGTTCAGAATCAGAATGTCATAAATTGGCGCTTTGTTGAAATATTACTGGTAATATGAGAAAAACTTTTTTTTTTTTTTCCTGCATACACACAGAGAGAATGCTCCTCATAGGAGAGGTGAAGAAGGCCAATAGAGTAGTTACGGAAGACCAAATACCAGGTGCTTATTATTATTCAGGACTGTAAACAGTACTCTTGCCTGGAAAATTCCATGGATGGAGGAACCTCATAGGCTACAGCCCATGGGGTCACAAAGAGTCCGACACGACTGAGTGACTTCACTTTCAAACTTAGTAAAAGCAAAGGCCGCACCTGTTGGACTGACTTTCTGTTCTATTTTATAGCACATACTATAGCCCTTTTTGAATGAATAAGTGATTGAATTTTCAGTCAATAAACGAATTGACTGTAGCTATGGTATATTCTAAAGAGGTGCTGCTGCTGGTTAGTCGCTCAGTCGTATCTGACTCTGCGACACTTTGGACTGTAGCCCATCAGGCTCCTCTGTCCATGGAATTTTTCAGGCAAGAATACTGGATTGGGTTGCCATTTTCTCCTTTAGGGTATCTTCCTGATCCAGGGAATGAACCCAAGTCTCCTGTGTCTCCTGCATTGCAGGTAGATTCTTTACCTGCTGAGCCATCAGGAAGGCCCATTCCTAAGAGCAGTACAATGTAACATGAAGTGTTTGTTTTGGGGACTCCCCCTGGTGCTTTAAAGCATGAACTTAAGCAAGCACTAAAGATTCCTGAATCTCAGCTTACTCATTATGGGGTCATTGTGAGGCTTTAATAATATAAAGGATCTGAAATAATTTTGGAACTGTAGACTTTAATACATATTTACTTTATTTTTAGATACAATGTATAGCAATGATTTTAAGATGTTATTATTAATCAAAATCCATTTATAGTGCTCCATAATTAAAAACAAAATAAAAATCTTGTTTTCCTTTAATGTTGAAATTGCACGTTAATGTTTAATTTTTCAACCATGAACTTTTGGAGGTCTAAAATAGCTTTTTCACTTTGTGTTGTGTAATTTTTTATTAAGAATTAAAACTTATGCTGTACTTTCAAGGTGTATTATCTTCCTATTCTTCCAACCAGTTTTTTTTTTTAGTAAAAGTTATTGTCTGGGCTCCAAAATCACTGCAGATGGTGATTGCAGCCATGAAATTAAAAGACTCTTGCTCCTTGGAAGGAAAGTTATGACCAACCTAGACAGCATTTTAAAAACCAGAGACATTACTTTGTCAACAAAGGTCTGTCTAGTCAAGGCTATGGTTTTCCCAGTGGTCAGGTATGGATGTGAGATTTGGACTATAAAGAAAGCTGGGCACAGAAGAATTGATGCTTTTGAACTGTGGTGTTGGAGAAGACTCTTGAGAGTCCCTTGGACTGCAAGGAGATCCAACCAGTCCATCCTAAAGGAGATCAGTCCATCCTAAAGGAGATCAGTCCTGGATGTTCATTGGAAGGACTGATGTTGAAGCTGAAACCCCGATACTTTGTCCACCTGATATGAAGAGCTGACTCATTGGAAAAGACCCTGATGCTGGGAAAAATTGAGGGCAGGAGGAGAAGGGGATGACAGAGGATGAGATGGTTGCATGGTATCACCGACTCAATGGACATGCATTTGGGTGGACTCCGGGAGTTGGTGATGGACAGGGAGTCCTGGCGTTCTGTGGTTCATGGGGTCACAAAGAGTCAGACATGGCTGAGTGACTGAACTGAACTGAACTTATTATCTAGTGTCTAGAGACATATTGTTTGAATTCAAATCCCAGTTCTGACTCATACTTGCTTACATGGTATAATAGCTTTGGCTAAGTTATTTTATATATTTGTCCCTTGCTTTTTTTCATATGTAAAATGAGGACTGTAGAGGGTCCTACCCGTTGGGGGTTGTTGTAAGAATTAAATATATCAATATAACAAGCATTTGGGACAGTATGTGGCATGTAGGGAGAAGGCAATGGCACCCCACTCCTGTACTCTTGCCTGGAAAATCCCATGGACGGAGGAGCCTGGAAGGCTGCAGTCCATGGGGTCGCTGAGGGTCGGACACGACTGAGCGACTTCACTTTCACTTTTCACTTTCCTGCATTGGAGAAGGAAATGGCAACCCACTCCGGAGTTCTTGCCTGGAGAATCCCAGGGACAGGGGAGCCTGGTGAGCTGCTGTCTATGGGGTCACACAGAGCCGGACATGACTGAAGTGACTTAGCAGCAGCAGTGGCATGTAGAAATGCTCAGAAAATGTTAATTTTCTGTTGAAAATTCATGTTAATACCAGTTATGTATTAGTTAAAATTAATGTTCATATTAATTAGCCTATAGATAAATATTCATATTTCTATTATTATGAATCCTACTTTATAGTTGAATAAGCAGAGTTTGTACACAGATTGGGTTAATTTTCCAAGGTCACTTAGTAAGTGACAGAGATAAAACTTGAGTTTAGATCTTCTGATTTTAAGTTCAATGCTCTCTTATAATAAATGTTCCTTCTTCTACAAAAGAAACCTTAGTAAATATTTTTGAATGATAATATTTGAAAGGACCAATTCCATTGATGAATCTCCTTGGAAATTCTGAAGACAATGAAGCTAGAAAAATTAAAAGCTTTTGGTTTTAATTAACTCTTGTTTGTATTTTCCCATCAATGCATTTAAAAAAAATAATGTGTCTACTTAACTCAAGTTATCTGATCATCCTGGTTCTGGAAGGAGGAGTCAGTCTGGTTCTCAGGCCATATTTTAATGAGAGCAGACAAAATCACCCTAAGGTTAATTGATTTGGTTTTGAAAGAAGGCTTATCTTGGATCATTTAGATCAATCTTAGAATCAGGCAGCCAAATAATGTTACAGCTGAAAGGAACCTTAGAAGTTAGGTAACTCAATATTCTCATTTTGCAAATGAGACCTTGAGAGGGTAGGTAACTTACCCATTGTTGCACAGCTGGTCAATTGAGCTAGGATTCAGGTCTGCTGATTCCTAGGCTAGTACTCTGTCTACTACAACTGGTGCTCAGAAAAAGAAGGGACATGTCAATAGAACTAGTGATTTAGAAATAATTTAGAACTTTGGTGCATATAAAGTTTAATTTTGAGTGTTCTTTTGGAGAAAGATAGACTAGAGCTCATTTTTTTGTGATGACTTATGGATTTAAAAAAAAATTAACTGAAGTATAGTTGACTTACAATGTTATGTTAATTTCTTCTGTACAGCAAAGTGACCTAGTTACACACACACACACACACACACATATTCTTTTTTAAAAAATTTTTTTCCATTATAGATTATCCCAGGATATTGAATATAATTCTTTGTGCTATTTAGTAAGACCTTGCTGTTAAAGTAGGATATTGCTGTGCTCTTCAAATGCAGACCATACTGACGTCTCAATCAATTGCTTTGTTGCTTTCTGTAGATGTGTTTTCTCTTCTTTTTCTGGTTTATTAACTAGTTTGGGAATTCACCAGACTCTTTGCTTTTATTTTTTATCCCATCCCAGTGTTAAAATTTTGGGCAACTTACTACTAATTAGAATATTAGGTGGAGAGAGGAGAGACAAAGAATTGGAGTCACACTTAAGTTTTTACACTTTTGATATGCCTGTTTTGTTGGTGGAGGAAATGGAAATTAATTTTATGGTTGTTTCTGATTTTGCCATTATTATTTTTATGTAGAAATACTTCTAATTTTTGTTTAACCCTTACTCTGCTTGTATATTCTCTTAACATATTCTGATAAAAGTTTGAAAATGTACAAAATATAGTACAAATTGCATAGCTGTGTTGAAAGTAAATAAAATCCAATATATTAGAGATAACTTGTATGCCATAAAGATCAATACAAAAGACACAGGGTGTTATCATTTTTGCTTTTCTAACCAGGAAACTGAAGTTTGGTTGTGGTTTTTACTTGTTTTAAGGGTGCTTGCCACGTGCTCTATATAGTATACCAACCAGTCTGTCAAAGACACTTGTAGCACAAATTGATCTTCTAGGTTATAATGACAGAAAGAGTTGCTTGTTCCACAGCCTAGACTAGCTGAAAACTTCCTTTTATCCTGGACTACATTCAGAGTTGGTGGCAGCCTAATGGATTCTGAAAGATGAACCTATAAGTACCAAATGATGACAAATGTCATTGTCAGAGCTCATAATATTTAAATGTATGTGCCATCGAGCTTCATGAACTTCTATTAATACCCAGTTCTCTTAATTTTTATTAACAGGTAACCTTGGACGGGTGGACCAGGTCTCTGAGTTTGAGTATGATTTATTTATTAGGCCGGACACCTGTAATCCTCGCTTCCGAGTCTGGTTCAACTTTACCATTGAAAATGTGAAAGAATCACAGGTGAGAGAAATAGTGGATCCCTTCAGTGTGGTTTTGGTAAGAAGATTATGCTTTTGTTTTATTTTAGGAATATCAAAATAATGACTATATTAGAAATATATTCTTTTATATGTGCAGTAATGATATTTTATTTCAAGAAGTATAGAATGACAGGTATAATATACTGGCTTTTGTTATCTGTTGGTTATTAAAAATACAAGCAGATTATGTAAGAACACACAGTGTTCTTTACCGATTGAAGCTTTAGCATGATGTGCTAGACTTCTATGGCGGAAGCCTATAAGGAACCACTGGAAGTGACTTGATCGTTATACAGTGCTGTTCTGTATATCTTTTCTTCACAGGACTCATTTTACAAAAAAATTTTCTTCACCTATATAACAAGGTGTTTATATCTTAAAAGCAATATGATTCTTTTAATTCATCCTGCTTTTCAATTTATTTGGCTATTGCACAACTCAGAGTCAATTTTATAGCCCATGTTAATGACTCTGGAAAACTTTCTTACTTGTGTTTTTGTATACTAACTTTTCTGTTATTCTGATAGTATTTAGGTTGGTGCAAAAGTATTCATGGTTTTGCATTGTTGAACTTTGCCTTTTTATATTGGAATACATTCTTAAAAGTGGTCATGTGAATGCACATTTCTCACTTTGTCTTTTTGCTAATGACTTATTACTTGCTGTTTATTTTATATTTATTTTAGACTAGGGAAATGATATTAGGCAAAAAGCAAAGTCAAGTAATTTTCTTATTCAAGCTCAAAATGGTCATCAAGCAGCGGAGACAATTTGCAACATCAAGAATGCATTTGGTCTAGGAATTGCTAACGAATGTACAGTGCAGTGGTGGTCCAAGAAATTCTGCAAAGGAGACAAGAGCCTTGAAGATGATGAGCGCAGTGGCTGGCCATTGGAAGTTGACAATGACCAACCTGAGAAGTTGCCAAAGAACTCAGTGTGGACCATTCTATGGTCATTCAGCATTTGAAGCAAATTGGAAAGATGAAAAATCTCAGTAAGTGGGTACCCATGAGCTGACTGCCAATCAAAAAAAAAAAAAGAATCATCATTTTGAACTGCTGTCTCTTTTTATTCTATGCAACCAGCTATTTCTTGCTTGGATTGTGTCCTGCAATGACAAGTGGATTTTATATGACAACCAGTGATGACCATCAACAATGACTGGACCAAGAGGCTCCAAAGCACTTCCTAAAGCCAAACTTGCTCCAAAAAAGGCCATGGTCACTGTTTGGTCGTCTGCTGCCCATCTAATCCACTATAGCTTTTTGAATCCAGGTGAAGCCATTGCATCTGAGAAATATATTCAGCAAATCAATGAGATACACTGAAAACTGCAATGCCTGCAGCCAGCATTTGTCAACAGAAAGAGCCCAATTCTTTTCCATGAAAACATCCAATTGCACGTTGCACAACCAACGCTTGAAAAGTTGAAAGAGATAGTCTACAAAGTTTCACCTCATCTACCATATTCGCTTTACCTCTTGCCAATGGACTACCATTTCTTCAAGCATCTTGACAGCTTTTTGCAGGGAAAAGGCTTACACAACCAGCTGGAGGTAGACAATGCCTTTCAAGAGTTTGTCTAATCCTAAAGCATGGATTTTTATGCTACAGGAATAAACAAACTTATTTTTCATTGGCAAAAATGTGTTGATTTTAATGGTTTCTATTTTTATTAATAAAGCTGTGATTGAGCCTTGTTATAATGATTTAAAATTCATGGTCTGAAACCGCAATTACTTTGCACCAACCTAAATAATATGAATCTATCTTTAACCACAATTTCTTCATGTACATTTTGTAACATAAGAGTATATGTTTTACAAACCTGTTCAAAATTGTTTTGAATAAAAATATTGATGAAAATAGAACTAAAGACATAACACTTTTAACAAACTTTGATAAAAATCTAACCCTGAGAAATCAATTGTTATTGTTATATTGAGACAACTAATTTTGGAAGATTCTGCACAAGCTTTGTGTACATAGTGATAGGATTGTTTTAAGCAGGTGAAAGCATAGCCCTGTAATCTAATATCTGCCTTCTTTCTTCAGGCTTCTTTTTTTCTAGCATATTTGAGAGAGAGAGAGGAGTTTAATTTCCCATCTTAAGTCAATCTAATCTACTTGCTCTTTCACCTGGTTGCTTACTTCTCTCTGTTTCTTTCAACTGCAACTTGAGTCATATGTTAGGTAGGTAATGGTCAGTGTTTGAAATTTAGGGACCCTCACTTGTCTTTGACACATTGCTCTTCCTGGCATGCTGGCTTCAGCAGAAGAGGGGTTCATGAGCAGTCACTTCACTTTACTACCAATTCTTTTAATTTTCTACACCACCACTGACACAGGACTTGGTGTATGTTATGTTTACTGAAATTTAGGGGTAACTGGAAGGAATTATATACATGGGAGAGCTCTGAACATTGTTGGCTAACTATAAATTATCTCAGCTGTTTAGGACAGGAGGGGAAATAAACCTCACAGATTATTGCTCTACAACAAACTTTAGTTCTTTGCTTTGCTTCTTGTTTTACTTACACACTCATGAGATAATTCCTTTTTCAGTTTTTTACAGTAAGGATAATATTCCTTCCCTGCAATCACTTTAGGGAAATGTACATTTTATCTACAGGGCTTCACCTGTCCATAGGATGGTCCCTCTTACTCCAGCAAGACAATCAATAATCCTCAAGGAGCTTTTTTCAAATTCTATGTTACTAAGTCCTGAGAGTATAAATCATAGCAGGAGGCCTTAGCCACATGTATAAGGCTGAGTCTTGGAACTCTAGTTTGGGTTCCCTATGAAGATCTCTCTGCTACCATGACATAAACATGCAGCCTTTCATTCTTCTATTGGTGTGTTTATCTCATGTCAGCAATTTACAGTTGTCACATACACACACCACTTAAAAAAAGAACAGTAATTCCAAGGCAGCATAGTCAATTCATATTAAGGAAGGGGAACATTTTCTTTAAAGCAGTATAATCTACCAGGTTTTCTAACTTCACAAATGGGATTACTCTTTTCCTCTTTATCCACAGCTCATGCTTATCTTTCAGCTTGTCTATTCCAGCCAGGAATCCACTATCTCTTAAGAAATGAGACTTGTTACTTTTCAAGGAACAGAATCTATTCTCATCATATCCTTTCTTAAGTAGAGACTTAGCAGAAGCTCTGAAATTATATATATATATATATATATTTTTTTTTTTTACTTTGGGCCACATTAAATTCCTAACCTAGTTTTTCTTTTACTTTGGTCTCTATTAAGAGTATCCTTATAGTTTCTATGGTCAGATGGAGGCATTGAGGGCAAGGTTGGATGACTAGAGTGTTCAGAAAATGCGTTTCTTAAATTATATGACCTGGGATAATCTTTTGGACAAATTGCTCATACATTTCAAAGTTAATTGTTGTTTGTTCTTCTAGGTGGCTTATATTCACTTTGCTGTTAAAAATGTCTTTTCCAGAGTGTTATAATTTTTATACTACATGTTAAAGTCCTATGGTCTCTTTTGAATCTTGTCTATCAATCAAGGAAGTGAAATGACTGTTTTGTTATTATTCTTACAAGAGTTGGTACTGTTTTATGGATGCTTGTTTTTAAAGTTGAAGGAACAAATATTTGCTCTAAGTTCTATCTTCATATCCAGTGTTATCCTACCTTTGTTACAATTAAAAATCATGAGCATGTTTATCTGTTTTCCTGAGGCTGATGCTTTATCAGCCTCTTTCTGTGTGCCATTGGTTCATCAACTGTAATCACATTATATAGTTATGGAAATCTGTCTCAAGAAGGCATAAAGATTTGCTGGAATGATACAGTACATATCTCTAGCTCACAGGATATTTGTTTTCATGGTTGTCTACATGAAAGAGAATGATTTTACTATTAAGTTTGACTTGTGAGGTCTGTTTTTATAATGGCTTGTCCCATAATCTTTTGCCATCTCTCCAATTTCCGTTAAAATGAGAACTGCATGAATGTAATCTAGTCAGGGACCTTATTTAGGGTTTGGTACTAGCAGGCAAAAGAAATATTAATCATCAAAGTCTGACTCCACTAAAAATTGAAGCATTGAATATACTGTATAAACAGGTGTAGCTTTTGGATCATCGTCCTTAATGTTTTTTAGCAAGTGATAAATGCTTGAAACATATGGTGTCATATTCCAGGGCTGATGTATTAACTCCCAGAGAAGTTGGTAAATAGTACATTTGTAAGAATCTATGATAACTAAACATCCAGGTATCTTTATTGAAAAGTAATTTTCTCTCTTAAAAATGCTATATTAAATATTCTTACATGGAAATTTGTTATTTATGCAGCAGAACACTCGTGTGATATGAAAGCAAATCTTCCTATTTAAATACTCATGGTAAAACTTTAGCCAATAAGAAGAAATAAAATGACATGCCTGGATTGTTGAAAGAATTTTCTGTCTTTTATATTCTTTTTATCTCTTTGAGTTTATTTTTTTTCCCCTCTATACTGACTGTAAAAGTATCCAATGCTTACTGTAGTAAATTTGTACAATATAGATATTTATTAGAAGCAGAGAAAAAGCACATACATACCCATACTTACACACACCCCTATAATCTTACTACCTAGAAGCAAATACTAAAACTTTTTGTCATATTTACTTCTAGGCTTATTTATTTTCTATTTTATTCTTTAGAGCATAATTAAATTTGTAAAATGTATACATTTTATATCTTATAAGGAAACTAAACAGCATTACAAGAAAATTTCTCTCAGTTAAACCATCATAAACATGGCTGTACAATAGTTATGTACTTTTGGACCCCTTCTTTAAATCTTGGGCACAGAGATTACCTTTTATTATCTGTTGTTATAAATAATACTCTAGGGAACACCTTTATGCGTGAAACTTTACCCAGATTTCTTTTCACTTCTTTAGAATAAATTCCTATGAGGAAAATTGATGGGCTAAGTATATAAATATTTTTAAAATTCTTTATTCATATTTCTAAATTTCTGCCAGACAGTTTGTATTATTTTTCTATCCTATCAACAGTGAGATGCTTTATTTTGGATTTCTTGGTTTGAATTGTTTAATGAACTCAAAGTTCATATATTTAGAATAAATTCTTTTTTCTGTCTTACTTGGAAACATCACACAAGTAAATGAGATATAATGCAGTGTTTCAGGTCTCTTGTCAAAAAGGAATTAACTGTATTCAAGTAACAATGTGAGACAACAAAATATACTTATTTATTATTTTGACTCTTTCTTAATTCATCAAACCTATTTTATCTGGGCGTGCCAACAGAGTGTCCTCTGAGTTAGGTAATGCAAAATTAAAAAAAAAAATTAACAGTAAAGTATTGCTTACATTATTATAAACAGCAATGTAGCTTAAACACACACACACACACACTTATATATGGCATGTCTAAAATTTCAAGAGTCTTTTGCTGCTTTGGTCTCCATTCTGGAGATTTCAGTCTCAGTGACGCTTCATCCTGGCTATGGCTAGACTTGACAATAAACAAAGACAGCAAATTATGGTAGAGAGATCACAGGACAATGGATTCAAACAGACTTGACTTAATCTCTTGGTACCTCAATTTTCCATCTATAAAACAAAGATGATAATACTACTTCATGTGAGTACTGTGAAAATTAAAGGGCAGAATGTATATGAAGAGCCTACCATGATGTTTGGTAGATAGAGATTTACTACTTGATGGCTATTGAGTTTACTAAAACACTTTGACAGTAGAAACAATACTAAAACCAGCAAGAGGGAAAACCACCACAATAAATTATTAATATATATTATTACTACTGTTTGTGGAGATCTTCCCAAGTGGCTCAGTTGATAGAGTCTGCCTGCAATGCAGGAGACCTGGGCTCAGTCCCTGGGTTAGGAAGATTCCCTGGAGAAAGAAATGGCTACCCACTCCAATATTCTTGCCTGGAGAATTCCACGGATGGAGGAACCTGGTGAACTACAGTCCATGGGGTCACAAAGACTCGGACACGACTGCATGACTAACACACACACACACTGTTGTTCTGCCCTTTTTCCTTCTCCTTATCCTTCTAGTCCTTTTCTTCATCTTCCTTCTTCTTTCAAATCTACTATTGCAAGGTATCATCATTGTCAATATCATCATCAAGCAAACTTTGACAGTTAAGAATATGGAGTCTATATTGCACATGCCTGACTTCCAGGCCTACCTATATCTGTGATCAACGTCTCCTAACTGCCCCCCTGTTTAATTATGTCTTTTAGTGTACTCAAAACAGGGAAATGATAGGAATTTTATGATAAAAGTCATATCATATGATTACTCGGTTAAACTCATGTAGTTAATTTTTGCACGTCAGAGTAAAAGATGGTATCTCTAAAATGATCCACCAGATCCTGAAAAATCATCAGTCTAACTCACCCACCCCACCCTACAACTTACATACGTCTTTGACCACATTTTCTTCTACTTTATGTCTTGCGCACACAGCTTTTCTTTGTGGTACCTCAAACAAGCCAGGCATGATTCTACCTGAAAGCACTGGCTTAAGACTCCTACTTGCCTGTCTACCAGATATTTGCATAACAAATTTCCTTACTTCCTTTGTCTTTGCTCAACTAATATCTTCTTAATGAGGCCAATCTTAAAGACTATCCTTTTTCTCCTCCTTCACACACCCCTCTTACTCTGTTCTACCTTTTCTTTTAGAATCTACTACTTTGTAATATATCATTTAATTAGTTTACTTGTTTATTATGTCTTTTTTTTTTGTCTTTCTCTTTGCCCTTAATAATACAGATAGACTATTTAAAGTTTTCTTAATGTAAGGCCTGATGCAGTGATGGTTGTTTAGTCTTACTTGGTGCATACACGGCACTTCTGAAGTATCTACTGAGTGTTTTGGATGTTCGAAGGAGTCTTTCTAATCTATCTGGTTACAGTGAGAACATCTCCCATTGCTGTGTCTTGAAAGCCAGAGTGATCATAAGAATTATCTCATTTGTTTCCCTTCTGTTAGGGATCCCATCTTTGTGATGCTAATTGTCCAATGTCTGAAAACATCTATTTCAAATATTTTATCTGGTTTTCTAGTTGTTAGTCAGATATGGATCCATTTACTCCATTGTGAATATCAAGAGTTGCTTTTAAGTGTTGCTCAGGTAGGTCTAGAGAGCTGTGGCTTTAGTTTAATCCTGCTACTAAGGTGTGATACTTCTGGAGTCTCCAGTCAAGTGTTATGATTTGTTTGAGTTTCAATGTCTGCTAGCTCTGTGTGAGTTCTTGAAATTGTTCTACCACTTTCTAGTAATTGTCCTTTGCCTATTTTAATGGAGTCTTACCTTATGTATATATATATATAGCTTTGCATTCAGCCCAAAGAATCAAGTTGAACCCTGTGTTGATTTTTGAGGGTTTTTTGTGCATAGTTTTGTCTTCTCTGGTGCTCTGTGTTCTATAATTCCAGCCATATCATCACTAACCCAGTTTTGTGAACTCCAGTTTCTATTTAACTCAGTGAGATATCTACATTTTGTATGAGTTCATCTGCCTTGCATCATAGTTCAGAATGTGCCTTCAGAAAGAAATCTTTAGTGATCAAAGGCTTTACTTTATTTCCCCTTCTCAGTGATCAGTCATGAATTGTCTGCTGTCCACTGTCTAAAAAATATGTTTTATATTTTTTGGCCCAAAATTATAGTTGTTTGTGGTGAGAGGGTAAATTTAATACCCCATAATCCACTGTGGCTTGAAGCAGACCATGACTGTGTTTTCTTTTCAGCAATACAGACCACAAAATAAGAGAAAGACAAGAGAGTCCAGGATACATGCAAGCAAACTTAGAAAAGAGAGAGATTCTTTTGTTTTTATTTTTTTTACTTTACAATACTGTATTGGTTCTACCATACATTGACATGAATCCACCACAGGTGTACATGAGTTCTCAACCCTGAATCCCCTCCCACCACCCTCCCCATATCATCTCTCTCGGTCATCCCAGTGCACCAGCCCCAAGCATCCTGTATCCTGTATCAAACCTAGACTAGCAATTCGTTTCTTACATGGTAGTATACATGTTTCAATGCCATTCTCCAAAATCATCTCATCCTCTCCCTCTCCCACAGAGTCCAGAAGTCTGTTCTTTACATCTGTGTCTCTTTTGCTGTCTCACATACAGGGTTATCATTACCATCTTTCTAAATTCCATATATATGTGTTAGTATACTGTATTGGTGTTTTTCTTTCTGGCTTACTTCACTCTGTATAATCGGCTCCAGTTTCATCCACCTCATTAGAACTGATTCAAATGTATTCTTTTTAATGGCTGAGTAATACTCCATTGTGTATATGTACCACAGCTTTCTTATCCATTCGTCTGCTGATGGACATCTAGGTTGCTTCCATGTCCTGGCTATTATAAACAGTGCTGTGATGAATATTGGGGTACATGTGTCTCTTTCAATTCTGGTTTCCTCGGTGTGTATGCCCAGCAGTGGGATTGGTGGATCATAAGGCAGTTCTATTTGCAGTTTTTTAAGGAATCTCCACACTGTGAGAGAGGTTCTTCATAAGATATTCTTGTGAAGTCTGTGCTTAGTGTATCTTAGTGAAAAAGCTACAAAGAGATCATCGTTAGATAATAGGATGAGTGAAAGAAAATGGAAGGAATTGGAATTATTGTAACTATTGGAAATATCAAGGTGTAGAGTATGACTATGGGGGCAGCTAGAAATATATAATGAATATATAATGAAGATATTATATGTAAAATATTGGAGAGGAGGAATTCAAAATGCCAAGAGTGTTAAGTGCAAAGATTGTCTCTGTATATATTGGAGAAATGTCAGTGAGGTGTGAACAATAGTGCTTGAAAAATGAGAAGGGATGACAGAGGAATACAAAGATAATATCAGTAAGAGAGATAGTAAAGGGATAATCTGATAAAATGAGATTCAAACTATGTTTTCAGAAGTGAAAGCTTAATATTATAAAGATGCCTGTTCTCCCCAAATCACCCTTTAATACAATTTCAATCATTTTCCTCCTCAATTTTATTTTTCATAGAACTTGGCAAGCTAATTCTAAATACATGTAGAAAAGCAAAGGGTCAAAAAAAAAAATAGCTAAGCTAGGACTTCCTAGGAGGTCCAGGAGTTAAGACTTTGCCTTTCAATGCAGGGGATGTGGATTTGACCCCTGGTTGGGGAACTAAGATCCCACATGCCTTGAAGCCAAAAAAACCAATACATAAAACAGAAACAATATTGAAACAGATTCAATATTGACTTTTTAAAAGGGGTCCACATTAAAAAAAAAAGTCTTAAAAATAATTACTTAGCCAACTTTGAAGAAGAATAATGAGTGGGTGTATATTTTATAGAAACTTAAGGAAATGGCAGCCCACTCCAGTATTCTTGCCTGGAGAATCCCAGGGATGGGGGAGCCTGGTGGGCTGCCGTCTATGGGGTCGCACAGAGTCGGACACGACTGAAGCGACTTAGCAGCAGCAGCAGCAGCATATTTCAGTTAAGAATGTTTATTAGTCGACTAGTGATTAAGATAGAATGGCTTGGCATGACAATAGACAAATAGTCTGAATGGATAGACCAGAACCCTTAAATAAGGCTATTTACGTAAGTGAGCTTAATATATGGCAGGAGTTGCCTTACAAAATAGAAATAGTAAGACCTCATGATTCAGTTGCTTGACAAATAATTCTCCTATATCACACTATTTTTTAAAACTTTAGGTGAATTGAAGACTTAAATATGAAAATAAATTAAAATTTTAAACTATGAAAATAAATATAAAATAAATACTTTTTTGGCTTTTGAAGTAGGCTTAAATTTCTTATGCAAGGTACAGAAAAGCAACATTGAAAAGACATAGATCGATACTTCTGAGTTTTTAAAAATAAAGTCTATATGACAAAAGATCTAAAGTTGAAAGATATATGTACTATTTTTGGAAAATAAATTTGTGCAATATATTAAAGATACAAGATTGATATCCAAAATACATAAAGAACTTTTAGTAGGAAAAGGAAAAAGAAAAAACCAAATAGGCCAAGGATATAAAGAGGCAACAACTCACAGAAGACTAAGTGATAGTGCAAATAGAGCTGTTCTCACAAAGGTTGTGATGGGAAGAGAAATCTTTCTCAAGTATACTGGCATGTAAAAAATTCTCATACTTCTGATAGTTCAGGTTTTAGAATGCGGTGGGGAAAAGCAATAGCTTTGGCATTAGAATATTCATTCTGTTATTTGCCAGCTTTGTGTCCTTGGACAAATTACATAAGCACACTAAACTTCAGTTACTCACCTTTAAATTTGGTTTGATACTACTGACCTTGAGATATTGTTTAGAAAATTGATAATATATGTTCATAAAGACTTGAATAGTATCTGCAACATGGGTACATATTTTTATTAGTAGTTAAGTAAACTTACTTAATATATTAAAGATACAAGATTGATATCCAAAATACATAAAGAACTTTTAGTAGGAAAAGGAAAAAGAAAAAACCAAATAGGCCAAGGATATAAAGAGGCAACAACTCACAGAAGACTAAGTGATAGTGCAAATAGAGCTGTTCTCACAAAGGTTGTGATGGGAAGAGAAATCTTTCTCAAGTATACTGGCATGTAAAAAATTCTCATACTTCTGATAGTTCAGGTTTTAGAGTGCGGTGGGGAAAAGCAATAGCTTTGGCATTAGAATATTCATTCTGTTATTTGTCAGCTTTGTGTCCTTGGACAAATTACATAAGCACACTAAACTTCAGTTACTCACCTTTAAATTTGGTTTGATACTACTGACCTTGAGATATTGTTTAGAAAATTGATAATATATGTTCATAAAGACTTGAATAGTATCTGCAACATGGGTACATATTTTTATTAGTAGTTAAGTAAACTTACTTGTTGAATGAAGTTGGTTGCACACTTACTTTAGGGTGGTCTTTATAAGATACACCATAAGTTACCTGTATTTCTGATTCATGAAGTGAGAAGTTTGTTGTTCAAGGAAACCTTCAGAAGGTAGGGTAGTATTCAATATATGGAAAATAGGAACAACTTAAAGAATTTGCATATCAGCTATATTATTTCAGTTTCAGTGTAAACACTGCCAACTTGAACACATTTCATTGTTTCAAGTTAGCTTCTATTGTTTTTACTTGAAATCTTTTTTTAAAATTTAAATTTATTTATTTTAATTGGAGGCTAATTACTTTACAATATTGTAAAGTAATTACTTGAAATCTTTTACAGAAAAAAATTTGAGTTTCTGGGACTTGATCAGTTCAGATCAGTTCAGTCGCTCAGTCATGTCCGACTCTTTGTGACCGCATGAGTCACAGCACGCCAGGCCTCTCTGCCCATCACCATCTTCCAGAGTTCACTCAAACTCACGTCCATCGAGTCGGTGATGCCATCCAGCCATCTCATCCTCTGTCATCTCCTTGTCCTCCTGCCCCCAATCCCTCCCAGCATCAGAGTCTTTTCCAATGAGTCAACTCTTCGCATGAGGTAGCCAAAGTACTGGAGTTTCAGCTTTAGCATCATTCCTACCAAAGAATACCCAGGGCTGATCTCCTTTAGAATGGACTGGTTGGATCTCCTTGCAGTCCAAGGGACTCTCAAGAGTCTTCTCCACACCACAGTTCGGGACTTGTTACTAAGTCTAAAAAGTATACTTGAAATTGTTTATAATTGTATATATAATTATATGTATATGTATAATCATGATATACATATATCAGTGCACTTGTGTGTTTATGACTCTGGAGAGTCCCTTGGACTGCAAGGAGATCCAACCAGTCCATTCTAAAGGAGATCAGTCCTGGGTGTTCTTTGGAAGGACTGATGCTAAAGCTGAAACTCCAGTACTTTGGCCACCTCATGCAAAGAGTTGACTCATTGGAAAAGACTCTGATGCTGGGAGGGATTGAGGTGAGAGTCCCTTGGACTGCAAGGAGATCCAACCAGTCCATTCTAAAGGAGATCAGTCCTGGGTGTTCTTTGGAAGGACTGATGCTAAAGCTGAAACTCCAGTACTTTGGCCACCTCATGCAAAGAGTTGACTCATTGGAAAAGACTCTGATGCTGGGAGGGATTGAGGGCAGGAGGAGAAGGGGATGACAGAGGATGAGATGGCTGGATGGCATCACCGACTCAATGGACATGAGTCTGAGTGAACTCCAGGAGTTGGTGATGGACAGGGAGGCCTGGCGTGCTGCAATTTATGGGGTGGAAAAGAATCAGACATGACTGAGTGACTGAACTGAACTGAATGTTAGTGTATTTGTTCATTATATCAGTTAATCCAGGCACTAGTATCATAATTTAAAATGATATCATTCAAATATAAACTTAGCTGGTAGTATACTTAGTAGTATTTATTAAATGGGCATTTTACTACTATGATAAGTAATTTTCATATTGCTAAATTCAATAACATATTACACTTATTATCTTAATTTATCTTGCATTTGATATGACAGTTTGTGGTTGGAAATTGTTACCTTGGCTCTCCTGGTATTTCTCTTTTTTGGTTATCCTTGCATCTGCTTGCTCATTTCTTCTGATCCTCCTTCATGGGTTTCTCAGCTGTAAAATCCTTTATTTTATATGATTCCATCTCATATCATTACATCTTTCATTTCTTTTCCATATTCTCAAATCTATCTACACTCTCAAATCTCTTCTGGTATTAAAACTCCTAGTTTTCACTGCCTTTTCAGTGGATTTTACCACTGCCTCATGGGTATCTCAAATTCATCATTTGTAAAAGTGAACTCCTTATCTTACCATTTCAATTTTCTGCTTCTACCAACTCTACATTCCAGTGAATGTACTGCTATCCATGTAGTCCTTCAAACTGGAAATATAGGAGTTATCTTAAGTTCTTCTTTGTTGATCCATATCTGAAAACTGAAATAATTACTATTTCAGTTTTTATGGATGACTTATGCTGTACCAGTATTGTACTAAATGTTTATAATGAAATCTTCCCGACAACTCTGAAAAGTTAGTATTATTATTATCTTCATTTTATAGATGCAAAATAAAATTTGCCCTTGGTTTTATTACCTTTAAAATAATTTCCTAAATTTATCTATCTCTGCTACAATCATTCCAGTTCAGTCTGTTATCTTATGTTTCCTGACTTATTATGGCAATTTTCTTTTAACATGTAGCCTTATCCAGACTCGTGTGCTATTTAAGTCCATCTTTCATACTAGAGCTGGAACATTCTATGTATATTATGAATTTGACCTTGCCACTCCACTGCCAACCTTCTTAACAAGGGTCCTATTGCCTATTAAAGTCCTAACTTCTTAGCTTGGCATATGGTCCTTTTCATGATCTGGCTCCTATTTTTAGTCTGGGAGACCCGGGTTCAATCCCTGGGTCAGGAAGATCCCCTGGAGAAGGAAATGGCAATCCACTCCAGTGTTCTTGCCTGGAGAATCCCATGGACGGAGAAGCCTTGTAGGTTGCAGTCCACGGGGTCGCAAAGAGTCGGACACGACTGAGCGACTTCACCTCACCTCACCTCACCTTGCCATGAATTCTTATTGGCCTTCTCATAATTTTCTGCAGACAGTGTGTTGTTTCATACCTCCTTGCATCTTGCTATCTCTTTCCAATAATGCCCTTCATCATTTCCTAATTTGGATTAAGTGCAAGCTTTGGAATCAGACTGCCAGGGTTTGTATTGTACTTCAGCTGTTTACTATGTGACTTTGGGAAGATATCTTATGTTCTCAGGCTTCCCTGGTGGCTCAGAGGTTAAAGCGTCTGCCTCCAATGCGGGAGACCCAGGTTCGATCCCTGGGTCAGGAAGATCCCCTGGAGAAGGAAATGGTAACCGACTCCAGTATTCTTGCCTGGAGAATCCCATGGACGGAGAAGCCTAGTAGGCTACAGTCCACGGGGTCACGAAGAGTCGGACATGACTGAGCGACTTCACCTTCACCTCAGTGACTCAGTTGCCTACCTAACTGATATAATATATACAAAGCTATTGAAGTTTTTCCTGACACAAAGAAACCACTCTATAAATGTTACTTCTTTTGCCTTTAATACTCAACAACTATTTATGGTGTACCGATGACATGTCAAAAACTTTTCTGTGTGCTCAAAATCAGCATTGAATAAGACAGAAAAGGTTCTTCTATTTTGGGGAAGCTTGTGTTCTCTTATAAGAGGAAAGACAATACGTAGAAGTAAACAAACAAATAAGATATTTTTAAAAAGTGGCAAATGCTACCATAGTGTGTTTATCTACTGAAGGAGTTTTGCCAATGTTTCCAATTTTTGGCAGTTATGAATTAAGCTCCTATAAATATTTCTGTACTTTTTAGTGTTTATGAATATAAGTTTTTATTTCACTTGTGTAAGTACTTGGGGGTAGCATTGCTTACTCATATGGTTAAGTATGTGTTTAACTTCATAAGTAACCAATAAACTGCCAAAGAGGTTGTATCAATTTGCCTTTCCACTAGCAATTTATGAGAGCCCTAGATATGCATATCCTTGTCAGCACTCACTATTGTCAGTATTTTATAATCCCAGCCATTTTAATAGATATGTAGTTGAGTATCATTGTGATTTTAGTTTGACTTTGAAAATTTTTTCTTTTTTTTTTTTTCTTGCCATATGTTTGTATACTTTGATGAGGTTATCTGTTCAGGAATTTTTAATATTTTAATTTGAGTTGTTCTGTTATATTAAGCTTTGAGAATTTCTTATATGTTCTGGATTTAAATAATAGATAATATATTTTGCACATATTTTTTTTTCCCACACTAGGGTTGACTTTTTTTCCTTTAGCAGTACCTTTCACCTGTCTCTTATACACATCTAGATGTTATATGTGCAAAATATATTATCTATTATTTAAATCTTTTATTGACGTATACTTGATCTACAATATTATCTTAGTTTTAAGTGTACAGTATAGTTATTCAGTATTTTTATAGATTATCCACTTAAAGTTATTATAAAATATTTATTATATGCCCTGCACTGTATAATATATCCTTGTAAGATACTTATTTTATACATAAAATTTGTGCCTGCTAATCACCCACCCTTAAATTGCCCTCCCCCTTTCTATCTCTGTACTGGTAACTACTAGTTTCTTCTCTATATTTGTGAGTCTGTTTCTGTTTTGATATATTCATTAATTTGTTTTATTTTTTAGGTTCCACACATAAGTGATAACATACAGTATTTGTCTTTCTCTGTCTGACTTATTTCACTAAGCGTAATACTTTCCAGTTCTGTCCGTCTTGTAGTAGATGGGAAAAGTTCCTTGTTTTTTGTGTCTGAGTGAATACCAGACCACCTGACCTGCCTCTTGAAAAACCTATATGCAGGTCAGGAAGCAACAGTTAGAACTGGACATGGAAAAACAGACTGGTTCCAAATAGGAAAAGGAGTACGTCAAGGCTGTATATTGTCACCCTGCTTATTTAGCTTATATGCAGAGTGCATCATGAGAAATGCTGGGCTGGAAGAAGCACAAGCTGAGATCAAGATTGCCGGGAGAAATATCAATAACCTCAGATATGCAGAAGACACCACCCTTATAGCAGAAAGTAAAGAGAAACTAAAAAGTCTCTTGATGAAAGTGAAAGAGGAGAGTGAAAAGGTTGGCTTAAAGCTCAACATTCAGAAAACGAAGATCATGGCATCTGGTCCCATCACTTCATGGGAAATAGAGAAACAGTGGAAACAGTGGCTGACTTTATGTTTCTGGGCTCCAAAATCACTGCAGATGGTGATTGCAGCCATGAAATTAAAAGATGCTTACTCCTTGGAAGGAAAGTTATGACCTCCCTAGATAGCATATTCAAAAGCAGAGACATTACTTTGCCGACTAAGGTCCATCTAGTCAAAGCTATGTTTTTTCCAGTGGTCATGTATGGATGTGAGAGTTGGACTGTGAATAAAGCTGAGTGCTGAAGAATTGATGCTTTTGAACAGTGGTGTTGGAGAAGACTCTTGAGAGTCCCTTGGACTGCAAGAAGATCCAACCAGTCTATTCTAAAGGAGATCAGTCCTGGATGTTCATTGGAAGGACTGATGCTAAAGCTCAAACTCCAGTACTTTGGCCACCTCATGCGAAGAGTTGACTCATTGGAAAAGACCCTGATGTTGGGAGGGATTGGGGGCAGCAGGAGAAGGGGACGAACAGAGGATGAGATGGCTGGATGGCATCACCGACTTGTTGTACATGAGTTTGAGTGAACTCCGGGAGTTGGTTATGGACAGGGAGGCCTGGTGTGCTGTGATTCATGGGGTCGCAAAGAGTCAGACACAATTGAGCGACTGACCTGAACTGAACTGAATATTCCATTGTATGTATGTTTCACATCTTCTTTATCCATTCATCTGTTGATGGCCACTTAGGTTGCTTCCATGTATTGATTATTGTAAATAATGCTGCAGTGAACATTGAAGTGTATATATCTTTTGAATTAGTGTGTTTTGTTTTATTCTTATATAATGAAGGAATTAGATTTCTGGGTCATATGGTAATTCTATTTTTAGTTTTTTGAGCAACCTGCATACTCTTCAATAGTGGCGGCATCAATTCATAATCCCAGTAACAGCGTACTAGGGCTCCATTTTCTCCACATTGTCACTAACATCTGTAATTTTTGGTCTTTATGATGATAGTCATTCTGACAGATGTGAGATGAAATCTTGCTGTGGTTTTGATTTGCATTTCCCTGGTTATTAGATTGAACCCAGGTCACCCGCATTGTAGGCAGATTCTTTACTGTCTGAGCCACCAGGGAAGTCTGGTTATTAGTAATGTTGAGCATCTTTTCATGTGGATGGAGTAGCCTGGTGGACCATAGCCCATGGGGTCGCAAAGAGTTGGGCACAACTGAGCAACTAACACTACTACTAATTGACCATAAAGTGAGTGAAGTGAAGTTGCTCAGTCGCGTCCAACTTTTTGCAACTCCATGCACTGTAGACTACCAGGCTCCTCCATCTGTGGAATTGTCCAGGCAAGAGTTCTGGAGTGGGGTGCCACTTTACTTCTCCATGGTATCTTCCCAACCCAGGGATCAAACCTGGGTCTCCTGCATTGCAGGCAGACGCTTTACCCTCTGAGCCACAAGGGAAGCCCAAATTGACCATAAGTGAATGGATTTATTTCTGGGCTTTCTGTTTTGTTCAGTTGATGTATATGTCTATATTTGTACCAGTGCAGTACTATTTTGATTACCATAGGTTTTGTATAGTCTAAATCAGGGAATGTGATACTTCCAGCTTTGTTCTTTATCCTTCAGATTTCTTTTGCAAACCATGGTCTTTTGAGATTACATATGAATTTTAGGATTAATTATTTTGGTTCTGTGAAAATTATCAATGGTATCTTGATAAGGATTGCATTAAGACTGTAGATTGCTTTGGATAGAATGGACATTTTAATAATATTAATTCTTCCAATCCTTGACTACAGGATATGTTTTTATTCCTTTGTATTATCTTCAGCTTCCTTAATATTTTTTTAATAATTTTCAGAGTACAGGTCTTTCACCTCCTTGGCTAAGTTTCTTCCTAGATATCTTACTTTTTTTGATGTGATTTTAAGTAAGACTTGCTTTGTCTTTGTTATAGTTTATTGTTATTGCATAGAAAAGCAGCAGATGTCCATATATTAATTTTATTTTCTGAAAATTTACTGAAGTCATTTGTTAGTTCAAATAGTTTTTCAGGTGGAAAAATTAGGGTTTTCTAAATATAGTATGGTGTCATAGGCAGATAGTGACAGTTTTACTTCTTCCCTTCTGATTTTAATGCTATTTTTTTGTTTTCTTTTCTGATTGTTGTGACTAGGACTTCCAAAACTAAAGTGGGTATTCTTGTCTTATTTCTGATTTCACCTTTTCACATTGAATATGATATTATCTGTGAGTTTGTCATTAATGGCCTTTATTATGATAGAATATGTTCCATATGTACCTACTTTGGTTGGAGTTATTATCATAAATGTTGCTGAATTTTTCAAATGCTTTTTCTATTGAGATGATCAAGTGGTTCTTATCCTTTTTGTTAAAGTGGTGATTTGCAGATATTGGACCATCCTTGCATTCCTAGAATAAACCCTGCTGATCATGGTGTAGAATCCTTTTTAAATATTGTTGAATTAAGTTTATTAATATTTTGTTGAGGGTTTTTGCCTGTATATTTAATAGAGATATTGTCCTATAATAATATTCATTTTTTTGTGGTGTCATTGCCTGGTTTTGGTGTCAGGGTAATGGTGGTCTCATAGAATGAATTTTGGAATGTTCCCTTCTCATCAGTTTTTTGTAATAGTTTGAGGAGGGTAGATAATAGTTCTTCTTTATGTTTGGTAAAATTCTACTCTGAAGCTCTCTAGTCTTGGACATTTGTTTGCTGGGTGTTTTATGATTACAAATTCAATTTCACTACTAGTGATTGACCTATTCAGATTGTCTATTTCTACCTGATTCAGTATTGGAAGATTTTGTATTTCTAGAAATTTATTCACTTCTTTAGCTTGTCCAATTTGTTGTTATAAATGTTCATGTTATTCTCTTATGATTTTTTTTGTATTCCTTTAGTCTTGATTGCAATTTTTCCTCCTTTGTTTCATTTTTAGTTGGGTCTTTTCTCTTTTTTTTAAATGAGCCTGGCTAATTGCTGATTGATTTTGCTTTTCTTTTTATAAATCCAGCTCTTGATTTTATTGATTATTACTATTGATTTTTTGGTTTCTGTTTTACTTATTTTCTCTCTGATCTTTAATATTTTCTTAGTTCTGCTGACTTCAAGTTTATTTTTTTTTTAATTCCTGTAGATGGTAGGTTAGGTTATTTGCTATTTTTCGTTTCTTGAGGTAGGCTTGTATTGCTATAAGCTTTCCTCTTAGAACTGATTTTGCTGTGTCCCATAAATTTTGAAAGTTTTGTCTTATTTTCACTTATCTCATGGTACTTTCTGATTACTTCTTTGATTTCTTCAATGAACCATTGGTTTTTAGTAGCATGGGTTATTTAATTTCCATGTGTTTTTGTTTTCTCCTTTTACCTTTCATAATTGATTTCTAGTTTCAT
>SJYT01067028.1:10452-50093 GCA_006410635.1 Cephalophus harveyi | reverse complement strand
TCAAGAGGCAGGTTAGGTGGTCTGGTATTCCCATCTCTTTCAGAATTTTCCACAGTTTATTGTGATCCACACAGTCAAAGGCTTTGGCATAGTCAATAAAGCAGAAATAGATGTTTTTCTGGAACTCTCTTGCTTTTTCATGATCCAGTGGATGTTGGCAATTTGATCTCTGGTTCCTCTGCCTTTTCTGAAACCAGCTTGAACATCAGGGAGTTCACAGTTCATGTATTGCTGAAGCCTGGCTTGGAGAATTTTGAGCATTACTTTACTAGCATGTGAGATGAGTGCAATTGTGTGGTAGTTGGAGCATTCTTTTGCATTGCCTTTCTTTGGAATTGGAATGAAAAGTGACCTTTTCCAGTCCTATGGCCACTGCTGAGTTTTCCAAATTTGCTGGCATATTGGGTGCAGCTCTTTCACAGCATCATCTTTCAGGATTTGAAACAGTTCAACTGGAATTCCATCACCTCCACTAGCTTTGCTCATAGTGATGCTTTCTAAGGCATCAGCATAGATGAACAGTTTTATATTGGAAAAAGATGCCATCTAGGACTTTCATAACCAGAGAGGAGAAATCAAATCCTAGCTTCAAAGCTTCAAATGACAGACTGACTGACTGACACTTTTGTTAGGGGCTAATACGTCTGGTGACCTTACACTGAAGCCAATTCCATTTATCATTCCTGAACTCCTAGGGCCTTTAAGAATTATACTAAATCTACTCTGACTGTGTCTTATACTAAATGGAACAACAAAGCCTGGATGAAAGCACATCTGTCTTCACCTTAGTTTTCTGTGTATTTTAAGTCCACTGTGAGACCTAGTGCCCAGACAAAAAGATCTCTTCAAAATATTATTGCTAACTGACAGTGCACCTGGTTACCCAATAACTCATATGAAGATGTACAATGAGATTAATGTTGTTTTCATGCCTGCTAACACAACATTGAACAGATAATTGGATTAAAGATTTCCTGAGCATGGCCCTGCTCATCTAAACAAGACCCAGTTTCCCCCACAGTCAGTCTCTCCCATCAGGAAGCTTCCATAAGCCTTTTATCCTTATCATTTGGAAGAGGACAGAATTAAAACTACACTCATAGAAAGCTAATCAAACTGATCATATGGACCACAGCCTTGTCTAACTCAGTGAAACTATGAGCCATGGCATGTAGGGCCACCCAAGACAAATGGGTCATAGTGGAGAGTTCTGGCAAAACATGGTCCAATGGAGAAGGGAATGGCAAACCATTTCAGTATTCTTGCCTTGAGAACCCCATGAATAGTATGAAAAGGCAAAAAGATATACTGCTAAGAAATGAACTCCCCAGGTTGGTATGTGCTCAATATGCTACTGGAGAGAAGTGGAGATATAACTCCAGACAGAATGAAGAGATGGAACCAAAGTGAAACAGCACCCAGTTGTGGATGTGACTAGTGATGGAAGTAAAGTCTGATGTTGTAAAGAGCTATATTGCATAGGAACCTGGAATGTTAGATACATGAATCAAGGAAAATTAGAAGTGGTCAAGCAGGAGATGGCAAGAGTGAACATCGACATTTTAGGAATCAGTGAACTAAATGGACCAGAAAGGGCAAATTTAATTCAGATGACCATGATATCTACTACTGTGGGCAAGAATCCTTAGAAATGGAGTAGCCCTCATAGTCAACAAAAGAGTCCAAAATGTAATACTAGGGTGCAATCTCAAAAATGACAGAATGATCTCTGTTTGCTTCCAAGGCAAGCCATTCAATATCACAGTAATTCAAGTATATGCCCCAACCACTAATGCTGAAGAAGGTGAAGTTGAATGGTTCTATGAAGACCTAAAAGACCTTCTAACTAACACCCAAAAAAGATGTCCTTTTCATCCTACAGGATTGGAATGCAAAAGTAGAAAGTCAAGAAACATCTGGAAAAACAGGCAAGTTTGGCCTTGAGGTACAAAACAGAGCAGGTCAAAGGCTAACAGAGCTTTGCCAAGAGAACCCACCGGTCATAGCAAACACCCTCTTCCAACAACACAAGAGAAGACTCTACACATGGACATCTACAAATGGTCAATACAGAAATCAGATTGGTTATATTCTTTACAGCCAAAGATATACCTATTTGAATGCAGAGTTCCAATACATAGCAAGGAGAGATAAGAAAGCCTTCCTCAATGATCACTGCAAAGAAATAGAGGAAAGCAATAGAATGGGAAAGTCTAGAAATCTCGTTAAGAAACTTAAAGATACCAAGGGGACATTTCATGCAAAGGTGGGCACAAAAACGGACAGATATGGTAATGGTATGGACCTAACAGAAGCAGAAGATATTAAGATTTGGCAAGAATACAGAGAAAAGCTGTAAAAAAAAAAAGACCTTCATGACCCAGATAATCATTATGGTGTGATCATCACTTAGAACCAACATCCTGGAATGTGAAGTCAAGTGGGCCTTAGGAAGCATCACTATGAACAAAACTAGTGGAGGTGATGTAATTCCAGTTGAGCTATTTCAAATCTTTAAAGATTATGCTGTGAAAGTGCTGCACTCAATATACCAGCAATATTGGAAACTTCAGCAGTGGCCACAGGACTGGAGAATGTCAGTTTTCATTCCAATCGTAAAGAAAGGCAATGCCAAAGAATGTGCAAACTACCGCACAATTGCACTCATCTCAAATGCTAGTAAAGTAATGCTCAAAATTTTCCAAGCCAGGCTTCAGCAGTACGTGAACTGTGAACTTCCATATGTCCAAGCTGGATTTGTACAAGGCAGAGGAACCAGAGATCAAATTGCCAATATCCGTTGGATCATGGAAAAAGCAAGAGAGTTATAGAAAAACATCTATTTCTGCTTTATTGACTATGCCAAAGCCTTTGCCTGTGTGGACCACAACAAACTGTGGAAATTCTTAAAGAGATGGGACTATCAGACCACCTGACCTGCCTCTTAAGAAATCTGTATGCAGGTCAGGAAGCAACAGTAAGAACTGGACGTGGAACCAACAGACTGGTTCCAAATAGGGAAAGGAGTCTGTCACAGCTGTATATTGTCACCCTGCTTATTTAACTTCTATGCAGAGTACATCAAGAAAACCCTGGGCAGGATGAAGCACACGGTGGAATCAAGATTGTCAGGAGACATATCAATAACCTCAGATATACAGATGATACCACCCTTATGGCAGAAAGTGAAGAAGAACTAAAGAGTCTCTTTAGTGAAAGAGAAGAGTAAAAAAGTTGGCTTAAAGCTCAACATTCAGAAAATTAAGATCATGGTGTCTGGTCCCATCATTTCATGGCAAATAGATGGAAAAACAGTGGTAATAGTGACAAACTTTATTTTGGGGGGCTCGAAAATCAGTGCAGCTGGTGACTGCAGCCATGAAATTAAAAGACGTTTGCTCCTTGGAAGAAAAGTTATGACCAACTTAGACTGCATATTCAAAAGCAGAGACATTACTTTGCCAACGAGGGTCCATCTAGACAAAGCTATGACTTTTCCAGTAGTCATGTTTGGATGTGAGAGTTGGACTATAAAGAAAGTTGAGTGCTGAAGAATTCATGCTTTTAAACTGTGATGTTTGAGAAGACTTCGACAGTCCCTTGCACTGCAAGGAGATCCAGCCAGTCCATCTTAAAGAAAATCTTTCCTGAATATTCATTGGAAGGACTGATGCTGAAGCTGAAACTCCAACTCTTTGTCCACCTGATGCGAAGAACTGACTCATTTGAAAAGACCCCGATGCTGAGAAAGATTGAAGGCAGGAAAAGGGGACGACAGAGGCTGAGATGATTGGATGGCATCACCGACTCAATGACGGGAGGTTGAGTAACTCTCAGAGTTTGCGATGGGCAGAGAGGCCCGGCATGCTGCAGTCCATGGGGTCGTAAAGAGTCAGACACAACTCAGTAACTGAACTGATCTGAACTGAACTATACAGTCAGCAAAAACAAGACAGGGAGCTGACTGTAGCTCAGATTATGAACTCCTTATTGTAAAATTTAGACTTAAATTGAAGAAAGTCAGGAAAACCACTAAGCCATTCAGGTATGACCTCAATCAAATCTCTTAAGATTATACAGTGGAAGTGACGAACAGTTTCAAGGAATTAGATCTGATAGTCAGAGTGCCTGAATAAGTATGGACAGAGGTTCATGATATTTTACAGTGGCAAAAATCAATGCCATCTCCAAGAAAAAGAAATGCAAAAAGGCAGAATGATTGCCTGAGGGGGGCTTACAAATAGCTGAGGTAAGATGAGAGCTAAAGGCAAAGGAGAAAAGGAAAGATATACCCATTTGAATGCAGAGTACCAAAGAATAGCACGGAGAGATAAGAAAGCCTTCCTCAGTGGTCAGTGCAGAGAAATAGAGGAAAACAATAAAATGGGAAAGACTAGAGATTTTTTTCAAGAAAATTAGAGATACAGAGGGAACATTTCATACAAAGATAGGCACAATAAAGGAGAGAAATGGTATAGACCTAACAGAAGCAGAAGATATTAAGAAGAGGTGGCAAAAATACACAGAAAAACTGTACAAAATAATCTTCATGATCCAATAACCACAATGGTGTCATCACTCACCTAGAGCCAGACACCCTGGAATGTGAAGTCATGTGTGCCTTAGGAAGCATCACTACAAATAAAGCTAGTGGAGGTGATGGAATTCCAGCTGAGCTATTTCAAATCCTAAAAGATGATGCTGTGTACGTGCTGCCCTCAATATACCAAAATATTTGGAAAACTCAGCAGTGGCCACAGGACTGGAAAAGGTCAGTTTTCTTTCCAATTCCAATTAAAGGCAATACCAAAGAACACTCAAACTACTGCACAGTTGCACTCATCCCACATGCTAGCAAAGGAATGCTAAAATTCTATAAGCCAGGCTTCAACGGTACATGAACCATGAACTTCCAGAGGTGCAAGCTGGATTTGCCAAGGCAGAGGAACCAAAGATCAAATTGCCAACATCTGTTGGATCATAGAAAAAGCAAGAGAGTTTCAGAAAAAATCTACATCTGTTTTATTGACTGTGCCAAAGCCTTTGACTCTGTAGATGAAAACAAACTGTGGAAAATTCTTAAAGAGGTAGTAGGACCAGACCACCATACCTGCCTCCTGAGGAATTTGTATGCAGGTGAAGAAGGCTGAGCACCAAAGAATTGATGCGTTTGAATTGTGGTGTTGGAGAAGACTCTTGAGAGTCCCTTGGACTGCAAGGAGATCCAACCAGTCCATTCTGAAAGAGATCAACCCTGGGATTTCTCTGGAAGGAACGATGCTAAAGCTGAAACTCCAGTACTTTGGCCACCTCTTGCGAAGAGTTGAGTCATTGGAAAAGACTCTGATGCTGGGAGGGATTGGGGGCAGGAGGAGAAGGGGACGACCGAGGATGAGATGGCTGGATGGCATCACGGACTCGATGGATATCAGTCTGAGTGAACTCCGAGAGCTGGTGATGGACAGGGAGGCCTGGCGTGCTGGGATTCATGGGGTCGCAAAGAGTCGGACACGACTGAGCGACTGAACTGAACTGAACTGAACTGAAGAAGCAACAGTTAGAACTGGACATGGAACAACAAACTGGTTTGAAATCAGGAAAGGAGTATATTGCCACCCTGCTTATTTAACTTATATGCAGAGTACATCATGCAAAATGCCTGAGGTGGATGAAACACAAGCTGAATCAAGATTCCCAGGAGAAATATCAATAACCTCAGATACACAGCTGACACCACCCTCCTGGCAGAAAGTGAAATGGAACTGAAGGGCCTCCTGATGAAAGAGTAGCGTGAAAAAGCTGGCTTAAAACTCAACATTCAAAAAACAAAGATCATGTCATCTTGTCTCATCATTTTAGGGCAAATACACGGGGAAACAATGGAAACAGTGACAGAGTTTATTTTCTTGGGCTCCAAAATCACTGCAGATGGTGACTGCAGCCATGAAATTAAAAGATGCTTGTTTCTTGGAAAAAAAGCTATGAGAAACCTAAAGAGCATATTAAAAAGTAGAGACTACTTTGCCAACAAATTTCCATCTAGTCAAAGCTATGGTTTTTCCAGTAGTCATGTTTGGATGTGAGAGTTGCACTATAAAGAAAGCTGAGCACTGAAGAATTGATGCTTTTTAACTTTGGTTTGGTGAAGACTCTTGAGAGTCCCTTGAACTGCAAGGAGATCCAACCAGTCTATCCTACAGGAAATCAGTGCTGAATATTCATTGGAAGGACTGATGCTGAAGCTGAAGCTCCAGTACTTTGGCCATCTGATGCAAAGAACTGACTCATTTGAAAATACCCTGATGCTGGGAAAGATTGAAGGAAGGAGCAGAAGGGGATGACAGCAGGTGAGATAGTTGGGTGGCATCACTGACTCAATGGACATGAGTTTAAGCAACTATCGGGCATTGGTGGTGGATAGGGAAGCCTGGCGTGCTATAGTCCATGGGGTCACAAAAATCGGACATGACTGATTGCCTGAACTGAACTGAACACAACATTCATTGTTCAGTCCATGGAGCAAGGAGTAGTTTTGCCTTTAAATATTATTATTTAAAAAATGAATGTCATATAAAATCTAGCTTCCATAGATTGTGATTACTCTGATAGACCTGGGTAAAATCAATTGAAAACCTTCTGAAAAGAATTCAGCATTCTTGATGCCTTTAAGAATATTCCTGCATCATAGTAAGAAGTGAAAATACAAAAATTAACAGAAGTTCAGAAGAAGTTTATTCCAGCTCTCATAAATGACTTTGAGGGGTTTAGGACTTTAGTTGGGAAGTAACTGCAACTTTGGTGGAAATATCAGACAACTAGAGTTAAAAGTGGAGTACTCCAGAACATTTAGGAGCTTAGGAGGAAAGAGCAAGAAACACTGGGGCTGGAGCCACAGATATGTTCCTAGCAGGACCATTCACAATAACTAAGACATGGAAATAGCTTAAATGTGCATCAACTGATAAATGGATAAAGAAGATGTGGTACCTTTGTACAATGGAATATTACTCAAGCATAAAAGATAATCATGTATCATTAAGACGGCAGAGTAGAATGTGCGCTCCTCTTCTCTGGTGAGAACACCAGAATTTTCAGGTAGATATTGAATAGCCATCAACAGGAGGATGTTGGAACCTACCAAAAAGGATACCCTACATCCAAAGACAAAGGAGAGGTCACAACAAGATGGTAGGATGGACACAGTCATGATGAAATCAAGTAAAACAAGAGCTTGCACAAGCCTTTTATCCTCAATCATCAGAGGGCAGAGAGAAGAACCATGAACTGCAATCCCACAGCCTCCAAAATGAAAACCATAATCACAGAAAGCTAACCATAGTGATGATATGGATCACATTCTTGGGTAACTCAGTGTAGCTATGAGCCATGCCGTGCAGGGTCAGCCAAGACAGAAGGGTCATTGCAGAGATTTCTGACAAAACATGGTGCATTGGAGAATGGAATGGCAAACTGCTTCAGTATTCTTGCCTTAAGAATCCAATGAACAGTATAAAAAGGCAGAAAGATATGACACTGGAAGAGAGCCCCCAAGGTCAGTTGGTCTACAATATGCTACTGGGGAAGAGAAAAGAAATGGATCCAGAAAAAATGAAGATTCTTGGCCAAAGCAGAAATGATACTCAGTTCTGGAAATGCCTGGTGGTGAAAGTAAACTCTGGTGCTGTAAAGAATAACATGAATCAAGGTAAATTAGATGTGGTCAAGGAGGAGACGCTTACTCCTTGGAAGAAAAGTTATGTCCAACCTAGATAGTGTTTTCAAAAGCAGAGACATTACTTTGCCGACTAAGGTTCGTCTAGTCAAGGCTATGGTTTTTCCTGTGGTCATGTATGGATGTGAGAGTTGGACCATGAAGAAGGCTGAGCACCAAAGAATTGATGCTTTTGAACTGTGGTGTTGGAGAAGACTCTTGAGAGTCCCTTGGACTGCAAGGAGATCCAACCAGTCCATTCTGAAGGAGATCAACCCTGGGATTTCTTTGGAAGGAATGATGCTAAAGCTGAAACTCCAGTACTTTGGCCACCTCATGCGAAGAGTTGAGTCACTGGAAAAGACTCTGATGCTGGGAGGGATTGGGGGCAGGGGGAGAAGGGGGTGACTGAGGATGAGATGGCTGGATGGCATCACGGACTCGATGGACGTGAGTCTGAGTGAACTCCGGGAGATGGTAATGAACAGGGAAGCCTGGCGTGCTGCTATTCATGGGTCGCAAAGAGTTGGACACGACTGAGCGATTGAACTGAACTGAAGGTGGAGATGGCATGAGTGAACATTAACATTTTAGGAATCAGTGAACTAAAATGGATGGGAATGAGCAAATTCAATTCAGATGACCATTAAATCTACCACTGTGAGCAAGAATTCCTTAAAGAAATGGAATAGCCCTCAGAGTCAACAAAACAGTCCAGGATACAGTAATTGAGTGCAGTCTCAAAAACAACAGAATGATCTCAGTTTGTTTCCAAGGCAAGCCATTCAACATCACAGTAATCGAAGTCTGTAACCCAACCACTAATGCCAAAGAAGCTGAAATTGAAAGGTTATATGAAGACCTATAAGATCTAGAAAACACCAAAAAATAACTCATGTCCTTTTCATCATATGTTATTGGAATGCAAAAGTAGGAAGTTAAGAGATACCTGTAGTAACAGACAAATTTAGCCTTGGAGTACAAAATGAAAACAGGACAAAGGCTAACAGAGTTTTACCAAGAGAACACATTGGTCATAGCAACACTGTTTTCCAAAATCATAAGCGACGACTCTACACATGGACATCACTAGAGGTCAGTACTGAAATCAGATTGATTTTAGTTGCAACCAAAGATTGAGAAGCTTTATACAGTTAGCACAACAAAACTGGGAGCTGACTGTGGCTCAGATCATGAGCTCTTTATTGCAAAACTCAGGCTTAAATTGAAGAAAGTAGGGAAAACCACTAGTCCATTCAGGTATGACCTAAGTTAGATCCCTTATGATTAGAATTGATTCAAGTGATGAGATCTGGTAACGTAAAGGAGGTGGTGACTAAAACCATCCCCAAGAAAAAGAATTGCAAGAATGCAAAGTGGTTGTCTGAGGAGGCCTTACAAATAACTAAGAAGAGGAGCAAAAGGCAAGGGAGAAAACAAAAGTTATACCCAACTCAATGTAGAGTTCTAGAGAATATAAGGAGACATAAGAAAGCCTTCTTATGTGAACAATGCGAACAAATAGATGAAAAGAATAGAATGGGAAAGACTAGAGATCTCTTCAAGAAATTTGGAGATATCAAGGGAAAGATGCAAAGATGAGCACATGCAAAGATGAGCACAGTAAACAACAGAAAAAGCAAGGACCTAAGAGAAGCGGAAGAGATTAAGAAAAGGTGGCAAGAATATATAGAAGAACTGTGCAAAAAGGATTTTAATGACCCAGATAACCACAATGGTGTGATCACTCACCTACAGCCAGGCATCCTGGTGTGTGAAGTCAAGTGGGCTGTAGGAAGCATTACTGTGAACAAAGCTAGTGGAGGTGATGGAATTCCTGATAAACTATTTCAAATCCTAAAAGATGATGTTAAAGTGTTGCACCCAATATGCCAGCAAATTTGGAAAACTCAGACGTGACCACAGGACAGGAAATGTTCTGTTTTCATTCAAATCCCAAAGAAGGCAATACTGATGTATGTGCAAAGTGTCATTCAGTTGTGCTCATTTCACATGCTAGCACCATCCTTCAAGCTAGGCTTCAACACTATGTGTACTGAGAACTTTCAGATATACAAGCTGGATTTAGAAAAAGCAGGAGAACTAGAGATCAAATTTCTAACATCTGTTGGATTACAGAAAAAGTAAGGGAATACCAGGAAAAAACATCTACTTCTGCTTCATCGACCACATGAAAGCCTTCGACTGTGTGCATCACAAGAAAATGTGGAAAATTTTTGAAGAGACAGCAATACCAGACTACCTTACCTGTTTCCTCAGAAATCTGTATGCAGGACAAGCAGCAACAGTTGGAACTGAACATGCAACAATGTACTTTTTCAAAATCAGAAAGGAGTACTTTAAGGGCTTCTCTGATAGCTCAACTGGTAAATAATCCTCCTGCAATGAAAGAGACCCTGGTTCGATTCCTGAGTTTGGAATATTCTCTGGAGAAGGGATAGGCTATCCACTCCAGTATTCTTGAGTTTCCCTGGTGGCTCAAACTGTAAAGGATCCGCCTGCAATGCAGGAGACCTGGTTTTGATCCCTGGATTGGAAAGATCTGCTGGAGGAAAGCATGGCAACCCATTCCCGTATTCTTGTCTGGAGAATTCCCATGGACAGAGTTGCCTGGCGGGCTACAATCCAGGTGATTGCAAAGAGTTAGACATGACTGAGTGACTAAGCACACAGCACTTCAAAGTTGTATATTGTCACCCTGATTATTTAAATTATATGCACAGTACATCATGTGAAATGCCTTGCTGTGTGACTCAACTGGGATCAAGAATGCTGGGAGAAATATCAACAACATAGATATGCAGATGATACCACTCTAATGGCAGAAAGCAAGGAGGAACTAAAGAGCCTCTTGATAAAGTTGAAAGAGGATAATGAAAAAGCTGGCTTAAAACTCAGTATTCGAGAAACTAAGATCATGGCTTCCGGTCACATCATGGCAAATGGATGGGGAAAAAGTGGAAACAGTGATAGATTTTATTTTCTTTGGCTCCAGAATCACTGCAGATGTTGAATGCAGCCAGAAAATTAAAAGACCCTTGCTTGCTTCTTGGAAGGAAAGCTATGACAAACCTAGACAGCACTAGACATCACTTTACCAAAAATATCCCCATAGTTAAAGCTATGGTTTTTCCAATAATCATGTACAGATGTGACAGTTGGACTGTAAAGAAGGCCGATCACCATAGAACTGATGCTTTAAAAAAAATTATTATTTTTTTACTTTACAATATTGTATTGGTTTTGCCATACATTGACATGAATCCGCCATGGGTGTACATCTGTTCCCCCATCCTGAACCCCCCTCCCACCTCCCTCCCCATCCCATCCCTCTGAGTCATCCCAGTGGACCAGCTTAGAACACCCTGTCCATCGAACCTGGACTGGCGACTCGTTTCACATGTGATATTTTACATGTTTCAATGCCATACTCCCATATCATCCCACCTCGCCCTCTCCCACAGAGTCCAAAAGGCCATTGTATACATCTATGTCTCTTTTGCTCTCTCACATACAGGGTTATCATTACCATCTTTCTAAATTCCATATATATGCATTAGTATACTGTATTGGTGTTTTTCTTTCTGGCTTACTTCACTCTGTATAATAGGCTCCAGTTTCATCTGCCTCATTAGAACTGATTCAAATGTATTCTCTTGAATGGCTGAGTAATATTCCATTGTGTATATGTACCACAGCTTTCTTATCCATTCGTCTGCTGATGGACATCTAGATTGCTTCCATGTCCTGGCTATTGTGGTGCTGCATAACACTCTCGAGAGTCCCTTGGACAATAAGGAGATTCAAGTCAGTCAATCCTAATGGAAAGTGAAAGTGAAAGTTGCTCAGTTCAGTCTGACTCTTTGCAACCCCATGAACTATATACACTCCATGGAATTCTCTAGGCTTGAATACTGGAGTTGGTAGCCATTCCCTTCTCCAGGGGATCTTCCCAAACCAGGGATCAAACCTTCTTGCACATTGCAGGCAGATTCTGTACCAAGCTGAGCCACAAGGGAAGCCCAAGAATACTGGAGTTGGTAGCATATCCCTTCACCAGTGGATCTTTCCAACACAGGAATTGAACGAAGGTCTCCTGCATTTCAGGGAGATTCTTTACCAACTGAGCTATCAGGGACGCCCATTCTAATGGAAATCTATCCTGAATATTCATTGGAAGAACTGATGCTGAAGCGCTAATCCTTTGGCCACTTGATGTGAAGAGCTGGCTCTTTGGAAAAGACACTGATTCTGAGATAGATTGGAGGCAAGAGGAGAAGGCAACAGAGGCAAGAGGTTGAGATGGCTTGATGGCATCAATGACTCAATGGATATGAGTTTTAGCAAACTCTGAAAGATAGTGAAGGACAGGGAAGCCTGGTGTGCTGCAGTTCATGGGATCAGATAATCAGACATCACTTAGCCACTGAACAGCAACAACATAAAAAAAATGAAATAATACCATTTAGATCAACAACGATGGACCTAGAGATTATCATACTGTGTGAAATAAGTCAGACAGAGAAATATAGGTATCACATTATATCACTCATATGTGGAATATAATTTTCAAAATGACGCATATAATTTTCAAATGAACTTATTTATAAAACATAAGCTGGCTTACAGATATCAAAAACAAACTTATTTTTACCAAAGGGGAAATGTATGGACAAGGGATAAATCAGGAGCTTGGGATTAACACATACACACTATATATAAGATATAACCAACAAAGACCTATTGTAGTGCACAGGGAAATTTACTTAGTATTTGGTGGTAAGCTATATGTGAAAAGAATCTGAGAAAGAGTGAATATATGTATATTTATAACTGAATCACTTTGCTGTACACCTGAAACTAATACAACATAGTAAAGCAGCTATACGCTAGTAAAATAAAAACAAACAGACAACATGTGGAGTGAAGTATGCTTGAATTGCTACAATATCATGATGAAAGTATAAGGAATGAGAAGTTGCTTCTTAGGAATGAGCAGAGAAAATGGTTTCTTGAGATGAAATATATGCTGGTGAAGATGCTGTGAAGATGGTTGAAATGATAACTAAGGATTTAGAATTTCAGTTGACAAGACAGCATCAGAGTTCTAGATGATAGACTCTAATTTTGAAAGAAGTTCTTCTGTAGGTAAAATGCTATGAAACATCACTACATGCTGCAGAGAAATCCTTTGTGAAGGGAAAAGTTAACCCATTCACTAACCTTCATTGTTTTCTTATTTTAAGAAACTGCCACTGCCACCTCAGCCTTCAGCAACCACCACTCTTATCAGTCAGCAGCCGTCAACATCGAGGCAGTACCCTCCAATACCAAAAAGATAGACTGATTGAAGGCTCAATAAATGATTAACATTTTTTAGCAATAAAGTATTTTTAATTAAGATATGGACTTTTTTAGACATAATGTTATTTCATACTTAATAAGCTACAGTATATTGTAAACATAGTTTTATATGCATTTGGAGGCCAAAAAAATTGTGTGACTTGGATTATTGTGATAATTTGCTTTATTGTGGTGGTCTGGGACAGAACCTGCAATCCATCTAAGTTATATATACAGCCCAGTTGATTTATAATTAACTATCACAGATGCCTACAATATTTAAATCACTCTTAATACTCAATAGTGTGTAATAAACAATCCATTTAGAGAAGAGGCAAAACATGAATAGACATTTCACCAGAGAGAATATACATGTAGGAAATAAGTTCATGAAAATGTTCAACATCACAAGCCATTAAGGAATTGCAAAATAAGACCACAATGAAATATCACTATATATCTATTAGAAAACCTAGAATAAAACACACTGACAGTACTGAATTCTAGTGAGGATATGGGAAAACTAGATTTCTTATTGCTGTGGAATGTAAAATATTACAGCTCTTCTTGAAAAGCTTGGCAATTTCTTAAAAAACTAAAATTCAGTTATCATTATGACCCAACAGTTATAGTCTTGGAGTTTATATAATCCAATGAAACCTTACCTTCACTCAATAATCAGCACATGAGTGTTTATTGCAGTTTTATTTATAATAGCCAAAACTAGAAACAATGAAAATCTCCCTCAATACATGAGTTGGAAGATGAACTATGTTACATTCTATTCTGTATAACGTATATGCAGAGTACATCATGAGAAACGCTGGGCTGGAGGAAGCATAAGCTGGAATCAAGATTGCCGGGAGAAACATCAATAACCTCAGATATGCAGATGACACCATCCTTATGGCAGAAAGTGAAGAAGAACTAAAGAACCTCTTGATGAAAGTGAAAGAGGAGAATGAAAAAGTTGTCTTAAAGCTCAACATTCAGAAAACTAAGATCATGGCATCTGGTCCCATCAGTTCAGTTCAGTTCAGTTCAGTCGCTCAGTTGTGTCTGACTCTTTGAGACCCCATGAACCACAGTATGCCAGGCCTCCCTGTCCATCACCAACTCCCAGAGTCCACCCAAAACCATGTCCATTGATTCGGTGATGCCATCCAACCATCTTATCCTCTGTTGTCCCCTTCTCTTCCAGCCCTCAATCTTTCCCAGCATCAGGGTGTTTTCAAATGAGTCAGCTCTTTGCATCAGGTGGCCAAAGGATTGGAGTTTCAGCTTCAACATCATTCCTTCCAATGAACACCCAGGACTGATCTTTAGGATGGACTGGTTGGATCTCCCTGAAGTCCAAGGGACCCTCAAGAGTCTTATTAAACAACACCACAGTTCAAAAGCATCAATTTTTCACCGCTCAGCTTTTTTTATAGTCCAACTCTCACATCCATACGTGACCACTGGAAAAACCATAGCCTTTACTAGATGGACCTTTGTTGGTAAATTGTGTCTCTACTTTTTTTTTTTTTTCTTTTACTTTAGTTTACTTTACAATACTGTATTGGTTTTGCCATACATCAACATGAATCCACCATGGGTGTACACGTGTTCCCAGTCCTGAACCCCCCACCCACTTCCCTCCCCATACCATCTTTCTGGGTCATCTAGGTTGGGTCATCTTTCTGGGTCACCTAGCTTTTCTTGCAAGGAGCAAGGGTCTTTAATTTCATGGCTGTAGTCACCATCTGCAGTGATGTTGGAGCCCCCCAGAATAAAGTGAGCCACTGGTTCCACTGTTTCCCCATCTATTTGCCATGAAGTGATGGGACCAGATGCCATGATCTTCATTTTCTAAACATTGAGCTTTAAGACAACTTTTTCATTCTCCTCTTTCACTTTCATCAGGAGGTTCTTTAGTTCTTTTTCACTTTCTGCCATAAGGGTAGTGTCATCTGCATATCTGAGGTTATTGATATTTCTCTCAACAATCTTGATTCCAGCTTGTGCTTCTTCCAGCCCAGCGTTTCTCATGATGTACTCTGCATAGAAGTTAAATAAGCAGGGTAACAATATACAGTTTTGATGTACTCCTTTTCCTATTTGGAACCAGTCTGTTGTTCCATGTCCAGTTCTAACTGTTGCATCCTGACCTGCATACAGGTTTCTCAAGAGGCAGGTCAGGTGGTCTGGTATTTCCATCTCTTGAAGAATTTTTCACAGTTTATTGTGATCCACACAGTCAAAGGCTTTGACGTAGTCAATAAAGTAGAAATAGCTCCCATCTTTTCATGGCAAAGAGATGGGGAAACAGTGGAGACAGTGGCTGACTTTATTTTGGGGGGCTCCAGAATCACTGCAGATGGTGATTGCAGCCATGAAATTAAAAGATGCTTGCTCCTTGGAAGGAAAGTTATGACCAGTCTAAACAGCATATTAAAAAGCAGAGACATTACTTTGCCAACAAAAGTCTATCTAGTCAAGGCTATGGTTTTTCCAGTGGTCATGTATGGATGTGAGAGTTGGACTATAAAGAAAGCTGAGTGCCGAAGAATTGATGCTTTTGAACTGTGGTGTTGTTTAAGACTCTTGAGAGTCCCTTGGACTGCAAGGAGACCCAAGAAGTCCATTCTAAAAGAGATCAGTCCTGGGTGTTCTTTGGAAGGACTGATGTTGAAGTTGAAACTCCAGTCCTTTGGCCACCTGATGCAAAGAGCTGACTCATTTGAAATCACCCTGATGCTGGGAAAGTTTGAGGGCTGGAAGAGAAGGGGACGACAGAGGATAAGATGGTTGGATGGCATCACCATCTCAATGGACATGGTTTTGGGTGGACTCTGGGAGTTGGTGATGAACAGGGAGGCCTGGCATGCTATTGTTCATGGGGTCGCAAAGAGTCGGACATGACTGAGTGGCTGAACTGAACTGATTCTGTATAATGCTGCTTACCATTAAAAAGAGTGTATACTACTGTTTCATGCCACAGCTAGGATGGATCTCAAGGGCAATTTAGAGTGTGAGGCGAAAAATCTCAAAATTTTTTATGCTGTATAATTCTATTTATATTTTTGAATTACAAAACTGTTGAGATGGAAATCAGCTTCATGGTTACCAGTGATTAGGGTAGTATGAGGGACGTCTGTGTGGTGATTAAACACTTCTGTATCTTGACTACAGTGGTGCTTACATTAATCTACCCATATGATTAAAGGATGTACAATTATAAATACACATTACACCTATGTCTGTTGTAACTATTGGGGGAAAATTAGTGAAGAATACATGGACCTCTTCAAACTATTTTTGAACCTTCCTGGAAATCTATTTATTTCAAATTAAAGTAGAAACAAAAAGTCAGTGATGCCTATAGAATGCTTCAACATTTATGGACACATCTGTCATTGTCCTTTTAATTCAAGCTCCAATTTATACCTCTTATTTGACTACAGCCCCTGTATCAAAGGAAATTTTAGAACAAATATTTTAATATAATTAATTGTTCACCCTGACTAAAATCAATTTGTTGAGTGGAGACATAAATTTAAATCCTGTGATCGATGGAACAGTTGCTGGCCTCAAGGATTAATGCATGATTCCTTATCGAAGAGAGAATGTTGAAAGGAATGCATGTTTTATGTCATCTAAAACTAAGACAAATCATTGGTGACTTTTTAATACTGAACATAAAATAATGCAAGCAGGAACAAAAGAAAGCTTGGAGTGTAGAGTGAACCACTAGATAAAAGTCAGATCCTGAGTTCTAGCCCCAGTTTAGTCACTAACTCCTGATAATTATCCTGGATTAAGTCACCATCCTCTTGTGGCTAAATTATTGTTCTTTTTACTTTTTATATTTAATTTATTTAAGCTGAAGCACAACCAAAACCAAAAAAGAATTTACTCATTTTTCCCACTCCCCATACCTTGTCTTTGGCATTCACCAATTTGTATCTATGAGCCTTTTTTTTTTTTTTTTTTGGTTTTATTTTTTTGTCTTTAAAAGAATATTTATCATACAAGAGACATAATATAGTATTTGTCTTTCTCTAACTCATTTCACTTAGCATAATGTCGATGTCCATCTGTGTTGTCACACTTGACAAGATTTCATTCTTTTTTTTAATGGCTGAATAATATGCCCTAGTAAGTGTGTATAAGTTTGTGTGTGCTGTAGTGTACCTGTGGGTACATATATTCATTAAAACTAGTGATTTTGTTTTCTTCGAATAAATACCCAGATGTGGAATTAAATACCCAGATGTAGATCATGTGATAGTTCCATTTTAAATTTTCTGAGGAAACTCCATACTCTTTTCCATAGTGGCTACACCATTTACATTGCCACCAATAGTGCACAAATATTCCTACATCTTCATCAGCATTTATTATCTCTTGCCTTTTTCATGAAAGCCATTCTAAAGGGTGATATCTCATGGTGGTTTTGATTTGCATTTCTCTAATGATTAATTCTATAGAGCATCTTTTCAAATAACTATTGGCCATTTGTATCTTTTCCTTAGAAAAATGTCCATTCAAATCGTCTACTCATTTTGAAATCTGATTTTTTTCCTTAGAGTTGTATGAGTTTTTTAACATATTTTTGATATTTACACCTTATCAGATATGAAGTTTGCAAATATTTTCTCCCATTTGGTAGATTACCTTTGTATTCTGTGGGTGGTTTCCTATGCTGTGCAGAAGTTTTCTGTTTGATGTAGTCCCACTTATTTATTTTTGCTTTTGTTTCATTTGCTTTTGATGGGTGCTTGCTCAGTTGCTGAGTCATGTCCAACTCTTTGTGACCCTTTTGAACTGCTGCCTGCCAGGCTTCTCTGTCCATGGGATTTTTCAGGCAAGATAGTGATGTGGATTTCCATTTCCTCCTCCAGGGGATCTTCCCATCCAAGGATGGAATTCATGTCTTTTGCATCTCCTGCAATGTAGGTGGATACTTTCCCACTGAGCCATGGGGAAAGTTCCTTTGCTTTTGATGTCAAATTAAAAAAATAATCTCCAAGATCTGTGTCAAGGAGCTTATCATCCATTTTTCTTCTAGGAGTTTTATGCTGCAGGTCTTATGCTCAAGTTTTTAATCCATTTTGAGTTAATTATTTTCTACAGTGTAAAATAGTGGTCCGATTTCATTCATTTCATTCATTCCTTTGAAATTTCATTTCATTTCATTTGGAGAAGGAAATGGCAAACCACTTCAGGATTTTTGCCTTGGGAACCCCATGAACAGTATGAAAAAGCAAAAAGATAGGACACTGAAAGATGAACTCCCCAGGTTGGTAGGTGCTCAATATGCTACTTGAGATAAGTGGAGAACTAACTCCAGAAAGAATGAAGAGACAGAGCCAAAAGAAAACAGCACCCAGTAGTGGATGTGACTGGTAACAGAATAAAAGTCCAATGCTGTAAAGAACAATACTGCATATGAACCTGGAATGTTAGGTCCATGAATCAAGGCAAATTGGAAGTGGTCAAACAGGAGATGGCAAGAGTGAATGTTGACATTTTAGGAATCAGTGAACTAAAATCGACTGGAATGGGTGAATTTACCTCAGATGACCATTATATCTACTACTGGGGGCAAGAATCCCTTAGAAGAAAAGGAGTAGCCATCATAGTCAACAAAAGAGTCTGAAATGCAGTACTTGGATGCAGTCTCAAAAACAACAGAATGATCTCTGTTCGTTTCAAAGGCAAACCATTCCATTAATCCAAGTCTATGCCCCAACCAGTAATTCTGAAGAAGTTGAAGTTGAATGGTTCTATGACAACCTACAAGACCTTGTAGAAGTAACACTCAAAAAAGATGTCCTTTCCATTATAGGGGACTGGAATGCAAAAGTAGGAAGTCAAGAAACACCTGGTTGCTGCTGCTAAGTCACTACAGTCGTGTCCAACTCTGTGCGACCCCATGGATGACAGCCTACCAGGCTCCTCCATCCCAGGGATTTTCCAGGCAAGAACACTGGAGTGCAGTGCCATTGCCTTCTCCAAGAAACACCTGGAGTAACAGGCAAATTTGGCCTTGGAGTACAGAATGAAGCAGGGCAGGGGCTAATAGAGTTTTGCCAAGAGAACACACTGTTCATAGCAAACACCCTCTTCCAAAGACACAAGACTCTACACATGGACATCACCGGATGGTCAATACCGAAATCAGACTGATTATATTCTTTTCAGCCAAAGATGGGGAAGCTTTATACAGTCAGTGAAAAACAAGACCGGGAGCTGACTGTGGTTCAGATCATTAACTCCTTATTGGTAAATTCAGACTTAAATTGAAGAAAGTAAGGAAAACCACTAGACCATTCCGGTATGACCTAAATCAAATCTCTTACGATTGTACAATGGAAGTGACAGATTCAAGGGACTAGATCTGATAGACAGAGTGCCTGATAAACTATGTACAGAGGTTCATGACATTGTACAGGAGACAGGGATTGAGACCATCCCCAAGAAAAAGAAATACAAAAACACAAAATGGCTATCTGAGGAGGCCTTATAAATAGCTATGAAAAGAAGAGAAGCAAAAAACAAAGAAGAAAAGGGAAGATATACCCATTTGAATGCAGAGTTCCAAAGAATATAACCCCATGGATGACAGCCTACCAGGCTCCTCCATCCCAGGGATTTTCCAGGCAAGAACACTGGAGTGCAGTGCCATTGCCTTCTCCAAGAAACACCTGGAGTAACAGGCAAATTTGGCCTTGGAGTACAGAATGAAGCAGGGCAGGGGCTAATAGAGTTTTGCCAAGAGAACACACTGTTCATAGCAAACACCCTCTTCCAAAGACACAAGACTCTACACATGGACATCACCGGATGGTCAATACCGAAATCAGACTGATTATATTCTTTTCAGCCAAAGATGGGGAAGCTTTATACAGTCAGTGAAAAACAAGACCGGGAGCTGACTGTGGTTCAGATCATTAACTCCTTATTGGTAAATTCAGACTTAAATTGAAGAAAGTAAGGAAAACCACTAGACCATTCCGGTATGACCTAAATCAAATCTCTTACGATTGTACAATGGAAGTGACAGATTCAAGGGACTAGATCTGATAGACAGAGTGCCTGATAAACTATGTACAGAGGTTCATGACATTGTACAGGAGACAGGGATTGAGACCATCCCCAAGAAAAAGAAATACAAAAACACAAAATGGCTATCTGAGGAGGCCTTATAAATAGCTATGAAAAGAAGAGAAGCAAAAAACAAAGAAGAAAAGGGAAGATATACCCATTTGAATGCAGAGTTCCAAAGAATAACAAGGAGAGATAAGAAAGCATTCCTCAGTGATCAGTGCAAAGAAAGAGAGGAAAAAATAGAACGGGAAAGACTGGAGATCTCTTCAAGAAAATTAGAGATACCAAGGGAACATTTCATGCAAAGATGGGCTCAATAAAGGACAGAAATGGTAGGGACCTAATAGAAGCAGAAGATATTAAGAAGGGGTAGAAAGAATACACAGAAGATCTATACAAAAATGATTTTCATGACCCAGATAATCACAATGTATGATCACTCACCTAGAGCCAGACATTCTGGAATGCAGTCAAGTGGGCCTTAGGAAACATCACTATGAACAAAGCTAGTGGAGGTGATCGAATTGCAGTTGAGCTATTTCAAATCCTAAAAGATGATGCTGTAAAAGTGCTGCACTCAGTATGCCAGCAAATATGGAAAACTCACCAGTGGCCACAGGACTGGAAAAGGTCAGTTTTCATTCCAATCCCAAATAAAGGCAATGCCAAAAAATGCTCAGACTACCACATAATTGTGCTCATCTCACACTCTAGTAAAGTAATGCTCAAAATTCTCCAAGCCAGGCTTCAACAGTACATGATCCATGAACTTCCAGATGTTGAAACTAGTTTTAGAAAAGGTAGACGAACCAGAGATCAAACTGCCAATGTAGGTTGGATTATCAAAAAAGCAAGAGAGTTGAAAAACATCTATTTCTGCATTATTGGCTATGCCAAAACCTTTGACTGTGTGGATCGCAACAAACTGTGGAAAATTCTTAAAGAGATGGGAATACCAGACCACCTGACCTGCCGCTTGAGAAACCTATATGCATGTCAGGAAGCAACAATTAGAACTGGACATGGAAAAACAGACTGGTTCCAAATAGGAAAAAGAGTATGTCAAGGCTGTATATTGCCACCCTGCTTATTTAATTTATGTGCAGAGTGCATCATGAGAAACGGGCTGGGAGAAGCACAAGCTGGAATCAAGATTGCTGGGAGAAATATCAATAACCTCAGATATGCAGATGACACCACCCTTATGGCAGAAAGTGAAGAGGAACTAAAAAGCCTCTTGATGAAAGTGAAAGAGGAGAGTGAAAAAGTTGGCTTAAAGCTCAACATTCAGAAAACAAAGATCATGGCATCCGGTCCCATCACTTCATGGGATATAGATGGGGAAACAGTGGAAACCATGTCAGACTTTATTTTTCTGGGCTCCAAAATCACTGCAGATGGTGATTGCAGCCATGAAAATAAAAGATGCTTACTCCTTGGAAGGAAAGTTATGACCAACCTAGATAGCATATTGAAAAGCAGAGACATTACTTTGCCAACAAAGGTCTGTCTAGGCTATGGTTTTTCCAGTGGTCATGTATGGATGTGAGAGTTGGAATGTGAAGAAAGCTGAGCACTGAAGAATTGATGCTTTTGAACTCTGGTGTTGGAGAAGACTTTTGCGAGTCCCTTGGACTGCAAGGAGATCCAAACAGTCCATCCTAAAGGAGATCTGTCCTGGGTGTTCATTGGAAGGACTGATGCTAAAGCTGAAACTCCAATACTTTAGCTACCTGATGTGAAGAGTTGACTCATTGGAAAAGACTCTGATGCTGGGAGGGATTGGAGGCAGGAGGAGAAGGGGACGACAGAGGATAAGATGGCTGGGTGGCATCACCGACTCGATGGACATGAGTTTGAGTAAACTCTGGGAGTTGGTGATGGACAGGGAGGCCTGGTGTGCTGCGATTCATGGGGTCGCAAAGAGTCGGACATGACTGAGCCACTGAACTGAACTGAACTGAATATCATGTTACCTGCCAACAGTGAGTTTTGCTTTCTTATTTACAATTTGGAAGCTTTTTATTTATTTTGTTTCCTAATTACTCTGCCTAGGACATTAAAACTATGTTGAATAAAAGTGATGAGAGTGGGCACCTTACCTTGTTCCTAATCTTAGAGGGAAAGCTTTAAGCTTTTCATTGTTGAGTATGCTGCTAGCTTGTCCTATATGGTCTTTATTATGTTGAGATATATACTCTCTATAGGGACTTCCTTGGTGGTTCAGTGGTTAAGAATCTGCCTTCCAATGCAGGGGACATGGGTTCAGTTTCTAGTCTGGGAAGATTCCAGTGCCATGGGGCAAATAAGTCCATGTACCACACCTACTGAAATCCAAACACCCTAGAGCCCATCCTCTGCCACTGGCAAAGCCACTGCAGTGAGAAGCCCAAGCTGGAAGATTCAAAAGCTGGAATCAAGATTGCCAGGAGAAATATCAACAACCTAGATATGCAGATGATACCACTATAATGGCAGAGGGTGAAGAGGAATAAAGAGCCTCTTGATGAGGGTCAAAGAAGAGAGTGGAAACCCTGACTTAAAACTCAACATTCAGAAAACTAAAATCATGGCATCCAGTTCCATCACTTCATAGCCAATAAATCAGGAAAAATGGAAGTGGTGAAATATTTAATTTTGGGGGGACTCCAAAATCACTGTGGATGGTGGCTGCACCCACAAAATTAAAAGGTACTTGCTCCTTCAAAGAACAATTATGACAAACCTAGACAATATATTAAAAAACAGAGAAATCACTTTGCCGACAAAGGTCTATATAATCTAAGCAATGGTTTTTCCAGTAGTCATGTATGCATGTGAGAGTTGGACCACAAAGAAGGCTGAACACCAAAGAACGATGCTCTTGAATTACGGTGTTGGAGAAGAGTCTTGGACAGCAAGGAGATTAAACCAGGCAATCCTAAAGGAAATCAGTCCTGAATATTCATTGGAAGGTCTGATGCTGAAGCTCAATCCTTTGGCCACCTGATAAGAAGAGCCCACTCATTGAAAAAGACCCTAATGCTAGAAATGATTGAGGGCAAGAGGAGAAGGGGATGACAGGGGATCAGGTGGTTGGATGGTACTCTCTGTACCTGCTTTGCTGATAGTTTTTTTCATCATAAATGGATGTTGGTACACCTGTGGTTCACTCCAGTCAGGTATATTGTCTTTAATGTTCCTGGAGCACATTATGTGTGCTTATACCTCAGATCCTTTGTATTTTTTGTTTCCTTTTATTGGAAAGCTTTTAACCAAGATATCCTAATGGCAAATTCTCTCATATCCTTTAGGCATTTACTCAAATACCATTTTCTTAGTGCAGCCTAACTGACTGCCTTATGCAAAATTGCAATCTTCCTCAAGTTTCCCTGTCTTCTGTTGCTTCATTTTTTCTTCACAGTTTTTACAACCATCTAATATACTTTATATTTTGTATGTTTATTTTACTTTCTGTCTCTTTCCTCTAGAGTGTAAGTTCTATGAAAGTCGGAACTTTTGTTTGTTTTATTCATGTTGAACAATTGTTTTCCATTAAAGTACATGCCACATAGTGTATGTTTAGTATATGTTTGTTGAATGAGTGAATGCTTGAAGATGGGCCTCTGTAGACTCTATGTCTAGTGTGACAGAAAAGAGCTGTGGATACCCCACACTGTTCTATTATACAATGTAACCCTTTTAAAATTAACTTTTACTAGAGTAAATTGCATCACAATGTGTTGATTTCTGCTGGACAGCAAAGTGAATCAGTTATGTGTATACATGACTTCTTTTTTGGATTCCCTTTCCACTTAGGTTACCACAGAGCATAGAGTGGATTTACCTGTGCTTTAAAGTAGGTTCTTTGCTATCTATTTTATATGTAGTAGTGTATATAAGTCAATCTCAATCTCCCAATTCATCCCAGCTCCCCACCCCTCTTGGCATCCATATGTTTGTTCTCTACTTAATTTTATTATTCCAGATATTTATTGAAGTCCTTGCAGTGTACCATGCTTAGGAAAGACATTAAAGTTATAAATATTTATAAAAATGTAGTTTCTCTTCTTAAGGCACTCAGGTCAGTTGCAAGAAAGAGAACAACTTTATGTCAGGTACACAGAAAAGGGAGGGAGATGGCTTCTTGTGGAGGTACCAGGAAATGCTTCCTAAAGTGTTAACAGTTAAACTTGGTCTGACATGATATATATAGTAGGTGTTTTCCAAATTAAGTAGGAAAGGGTAGTCTTTGCAGATGGGATAGTAAAAGGCACAGCAGCAATAACAACCATGGCATTTAATTCAATATACCATGTATTCTTAAATGATTCTCTTAATCTCTTGGAATAGATACATTTTGCTAGTATTATTATTATGAGACAGTATTATATAGGGGAAAGAGCACAGGCATTATCGCTAATCAGCTTTGAGTTAAAATTTCAGCTTTATCACAATATCTCATTATTTACCCTCTCTATCCATAAAATGTGAGTAATAAAACCTATAATATAGGATTGTTCTGCATGTGTGGCTGCTAAGTCTCTTCAGTCATGTTTGACTCTTTGAGATCCTATGGACTGTAGCCCGCCAGGCTCCTCCTCCATGAGATCCTCCAGTCAAGAATACTAGAGTGGGTTGCCATGCCCTCCTCCAGGGGATCTTCCTGAACTCATGTTTCTTATGTCTCCTTCACTGGCAGGTGGGTTCTTTAACACTAGCACCCCCTGGGGAACCCAGGATTGTTCTGAGCATGTCATAAATGAAATAGTATATATTAATGCTTACCTCTGTAATTGACATGTAGTATGTGCTTCAGTTCAATTCAGTTCAGTCACTCAGTCGTGTCCGACTCTGCAACCCCATGGACTGCAGCATGTCAGGCCTCCCTGTCCATCACCAACTCCTGAAGTTTCCTCAAACTCATGTCCATTGAGTCGGTGATGCCATCCAACCATCTCATCCTGTCATCCCCTTCTCCTCCCGCTTTCAATCTTTCCCAGCATCAGGGTCTTTTCAAATGTCGTTTCTTCACATCAGGTGGCCAAAGGATTGGTGTTTCAGCTTCAGCATCAGTCCTTCCAATGAATATTCAGGAGTGATTTCCTTTAGGATGGACTGGTTGGATCTCCAACACCACAGTTCAAAAGTATCAATTCTTCAGTGCTCAGCTTTCTTTATAGTCCAGCTCTCACATCACTTTGTGAGAGCTGGGCATCAAGCCATAGCCTTGACTAGATGGACCTTTGTTGGCAAAGTAATGTCTCTGCTTTTTAATAAGCTGTCTAGGTTGGTCATAACTTTTCTTCCAAGAAGCAAGCATCTTTTAATTTCATGACTGCAGTCTCCATCTGCAGTGATTTTGAAGCCCCCCCCCCAAAAATACCAAATAGTAATTTTATTAATAAACTAATTATTTATTATTACTAAAGTAATGATTAGTAAGCTAATTATTTGTGTAGTATTAATGATAATCAGCTAACTGAACTAAAACCAAGCAGGAATACAAATACCTTATATGCCTGTTTCCATTTTTTGAAGGGAGATGAGTACACCGGCAATTTCAGAAAAGAAAGGATAAACTAATTTTGACAGTTTTGAGACTTAAGATTATTGTTAGTTATGTATAACCTTAGCTCTCTAAGTGATCTTCCCTAGTTGAAAGCCTTTGTAATGCCAAATGATGTCATTTCAGATCAGTTCCTGGGTTGAAGTGAGAGTAGGTTGAAGACTAAATTATATATTTTCTTTCTATAAAGTCTAAGCAAATTTCAGATTGTGTGTGCCCTCATGCAGTTACTGTGTGCTGCAATTCCTGGACCATTCTGTAAAAAATGAATATAGACTGGGACCTAGATTGAAACCTATTGGTGTCTTAAGAATGAAAATCGCACTATCTTAATGGAAAATTATTGAGTCTAGATGAATAATGGAGTAGCTTGATAACAACAATGGATTCTAGGTCAAGATATACTGGAATCTAGGTCTGCTGATCCTACAAGTGTGACCTTGGGTAAATCATTATACCTCTCTGGATCTTTGCTATTTCATCTACAAAATAGGAATAATAGTCCTTCGTATGCCTACCCCTCAGAATTGTTATACATATCAAATGAGATAATGAACATAAGAAATGCTCTGCAACCTAGCCAATGCTACAGGTGTGTAGAGTTTGTTATTACTGGCAGTACTCACAATAAACAGTTGAGAAGCTTAGTTTCTTAGCTAGTTCTGCCACTAATTTCAAGTAAGACTTTATGCAAATCATTTCCTTCTTGCCTATCTCAGTTCCCTTTTTAAAATTTATTTTTTATTGAAGTATAGTTGATTTACAATACTGTGTTAGTTTTAGGTGTGCAGTGAAGTGTAGATCTCAGTTTCTTAATATGTGAAATTTAATAGTTCATTTGAGTTATTGATTCTGAACTGGAAGGTGGATGCTGCCTTGAAGATGTTTTTCAAACCTCTTTTTTTCTTCCCTTTGAAGAGTATTTGATATACTCTGTCACAGCAGGAGGTATAGTTTCAGTGTTAAGAATCATTTCTACAGTAATTTGTAGGCAGGCTCTTTCCTTGGATAGGGCAAACAAGATGGTCTTTCTGGGCATCTTGTTTGAAGAAAGATGTGGACTCATGAGGTGAGCTTGCTACTATTTTCTGAAATCTTTTAAATTTAAGCTTAAAATTTCTTTTTTTTAATGGTTAAAGTGACTCATGAAAGATGCCAATAATGTGGCCTTCTTTAAAAAAAAATTATTTTTGTCTGTGCTGGGTCTTCTTTGCTGTACATTGGGCTTTCTCTAGTTGTGGCAAGCAGAGGCTAGTCTCTAGTTATGATGCATGAGCTTCTCATTGCGGTGGCTTCTTGTGTTGTGGAGCATGGGCTTAGTTGCCCTGTGGCATGTGGAATCTTCCTGGACTTGGGATTGAACCCTTGTCCCTTGCATAGGCAGGCAGATTCCTAACAACGTGCGTGTATGTGTGTGTATGTGTGTGTGTGCACGCGTGCCTACTCAGTTGCTCAGTTGTGTCTGACTCTTTACGACTCCATGGACTGTAGCTCATTAGGGTCCTCTGTCCATGGAATTTTCCAGGCAAGAATACTGGAGTGGATTGCCATTTTCTACTCAAGGGCTTAAGTACTAGATCACCAGGAAAGTCCTGTGTGGCCTCCTTTTAAGTATAATTGAGATCTCAGCTGGACACCGGCTTTGCATCCTTCTAGGAGTGGCCTATGTGAAAGCGTCCTGTCCTATTCGTGGAAAACAGAATGAAAAGCAGAGGACAAGATAGGGACTTCCATCTTTTACACATCAGGCTTGAAACTTAAAATCTCTGAGACATTTAAAATAATTTTAATTTTCAGTGATTTAAAATTCCAGGTTCAGCAGTGCCTATTGCTTAAGCTAATATCCAGGTGTTCTAATATTTTATCTTGGTGTAGCTATCACTCAAATGTCAAAAGCTCATTATAGATGTCATAAACAAAATCAGTATTGAGTAAGGAAGATCATGGTATTAACTGCAAGTGCTGCACTTTTGTTTTGATTTGACATTATATTTGGTGACTGCTTGACATATTTTCATTGTATCAAGTTGTAATTAATCAAATCTTGCAGTGACACCTCACTCTCTTTCAGAGACTATAATTGTACTACTTAATGGTGACTTAGTTCTTTTTTTGGAAAGGAATAGTATGCAAAAATAGGCAGATAGTTAGACTGGTACCAGGTAATGAGTTTTCTCTTGTCTCATCAGTCTAAAGAAATGCCAAACTAAGGATGGATGAAATATATTATGTGTGTTTGTATGTGTGTATTTTTTTTCCCACTGAACTCAGTTTTGTTTAGAAGAGAAATGCAAGCATTGGCTGGGGAAGTAGGAAATTTGAGCTAAATATGTGATTTTCTATTTGACTTATTCTGGGAGAGAAAGGATCAGGGCAGGTTCATGTTAGGACTTTTAAAGATGTTTTTTTTTTTTTTTTTTAAAAAGGAGATGGTCAATAACTACAGAGATAATTGAATACCCCTGGTTTTCTCATCTCAATTTGCTCAACAGAAAGCAAAGAGTTGGATAAGCAGATGCCTTAGTACCTTCCAAGGCTGGTGTTGTTCAAAGATTTTAAATAGCATTCTAAAAAGAACTGCTTCTTTCCGCAAAGCTGCTTCTCATTTTATGGATGCTTATAGATCACCAGTGGGCTTCCTTTACCTTCCACCTGTTAGAACTTTATGAATAGTGAATGCAAACAGTCTTGGGCTGTGTAAACTCATGTCTCTTTTGCATAGGATTTTCCCTTGCCTTGAAATTCCTTTCTGTTCCTTCTCTATTTACCTTTTGTCCTCTGTTAAGGAAGAGTTAAGTATTTCTTTTCTTTCCCCATCCATTGCATTTCTTAGATCTTAGCACACAGGATCCTGATTGTTTATTTGTACCTGTTTTTCTCCTCATGAAATGCAGCCTTTATTTCATAGACAGACTGTTTTATATGTTATAATGTCTACAGCAATCAATACCTTGACAAATTAGGTGCTCTGTAAATATTTACTGAATATTTGTTGAAGTTTCTTGATCTCTGGAAAAAAAAAAAAACTTTTACATTTGAAAGGGAGATAGATTAGTGAAATAGAAGATAGAATGGTAGAAATAAATGAATCAGAGAAGAAAAAGGAAAAACGAATTAAAAGAAATGAGGACAATCTCAGAGACCTCCAGGACAATATGAAACTCTCCAACATTCGAATAATGGGAGATAGAAATTAAAGTTGGGGTAGTACCTAAGGCCGGAGAAGGCAATAGCAAGCCACTCCAGTACTCTTGCCTAGAAAATCCCATGGATGGAGGAGCCTGGTAGGCTGCAGTCCATGGGGTCGCTAGGAGTCGGTCGCGAGTGAGCGACTTCACTTTCGCTTTTTGCTTTCACACAATGGAGAAGGAAATGGCAACCCACTCCAGTGTTCTTGCCTGGAGAATCCCAGGGACGGGGGAGCCTGTTGGGCTGCCGTCTATGGGGTCGCACAGAGTCGGACACGACTGAAGCGACTTAGCAGCAGCAGCAGCAGCAGTACCTAAGGCATGACTTAAAACTCTCTTCTTCAGAATACAAAGGGTAGATGACAGACCATCAAAATTCTATGGAAATGAGTGGTGAAACGAACTATGTGAATCAGAGTAGGGTGTAAACTGTTTATCTTAACTTTTTAAATGTTATAGTCAGTAGCCTTATTGAAGCTTTCACTAGTGAATTTAGAATGTATGTCTTTATCATTTTTAATGAGTTTCTAGCTAAAGCTTTATCAACTTTCTTGATCACTTCAAGAGTTACATTTTGATTTCATCAAATTTCTATAGATTTTCTGTTTTATATTTTATTGATTTCACTCTAATATTATTTTCTCACATTTTCTGCTTACTTTGTGTTTTATTATTCTTTGCTAGCTTCTTGAAGTGGGTTAGAATATTAATTTTATATTTCTTCCTTTTAAGTAAAGCAATTACCCCTAGCTTCATTGTGGTATAACTGACAAGATTGTAAGATATTTAAAATGTGCAACATGATGAATTGGTACATGTATGCATCATGAAAGAATTCTCCCAATTGAGTTTATTAATAAAATATTTACAGCTATAAAAAAGTGAAAGTGTAAGTGGCTCAGACGGGCCTCTTTGTGACCCCATGGACTGTCCATGGAATTCTCCAGGCCAGAATACTGGAGTGGGTAGCCTTTCCCTTCTCCAGGGGATCCTCCCAACCCAGGGATCAAACCCAGGTCTCCCACATGGCAGGCAGATTCTTTACCAGCTGAGCCACAAGGGAAACTTTACAGCTATAAGTTTCACTTTAAGGACTGTTTTAGTTGTATTACATTTTATTTTTATTATTTAGTCTTGTTTTCTACATGTGACTTCTTTGTCTCCTTTGCTAAGTGATCAGTCAATAATCTGTAGAGCACCTGTGCTGAAACACCTCAAGCACTTAAGGCTTCCACCCTCTTGCCAATGGATCAATGTGAAGGTTGGAAAGTTAGTTCTCAAGTTTGCTTTGGCTTTTACTTTTTGCCAATCTATCTCAAGTCTCCAATCTTCTGATCCATGCTTATAGTTTTCCAGTGAGCCAGGGAGGGCTATGTGGCAAGTTTATTTCAGTCCTACTCTGACCTTTGCATTTCCAGAATTTCTTTAAATGGCTAACTGTTCCATTATAGCCTTAGTTGAAATGCTTTGCATCCTTCTAGGAGTGGCCTATGTGAAAGCGTCCTGTCCTATTCGTGGAAAACAGAATGAAAAGCAGAGGACAAGATAGGGACTTCCATCTTTTACACATCAGGCTTGAAACTTAAAATCTCTGAGACATTTAAAATAATTTTAATTTTCAGTGATTTAAAATTCCAGGTTCAGCAGTGCCTATTGCTTAAGCTAATATCCAGGTGTTCTAATATTTTATCTTGGTGTAGCTATCACTCAAATGTCAAAAGCTCATTATAGATGTCATAAACAAAATCAGTATTGAGTAAGGAAGATCATGGTATTAACTGCAAGTGCTGCACTTTTGTTTTGATTTGACATTATATTTGGTGACTGCTTGACATATTTTCATTGTATCAAGTTGTAATTAATCAAATCTTGCAGTGACACCTCACTCTCTTTCAGAGACTATAATTGTACTACTTAATGGTGACTTAGTTCTTTTTTTGGAAAGGAATAGTATGCAAAAATAGGCAGATAGTTAGACTGGTACCAGGTAATGAGTTTTCTCTTGTCTCATCAGTCTAAAGAAATGCCAAACTAAGGATGGATGAAATATATTATGTGTGTTTGTATGTGTGTATTTTTTTTCCCACTGAACTCAGTTTTGTTTAGAAGAGAAATGCAAGCATTGGCTGGGGAAGTAGGAAATTTGAGCTAAATATGTGATTTTCTATTTGACTTATTCTGGGAGAGAAAGGATCAGGGCAGGTTCATGTTAGGACTTTTAAAGATGTTTTTTTTTTTTTTTTTAAATAGGAGATGGTCAATAACTACAGAGATAATTGAATACCCCTGGTTTTCTCATCTCAATTTGCTCAACAGAAAGCAAAGAGTTGGATAAGCAGATGCCTTAGTACCTTCCAAGGCTGGTGTTGTTCAAAGATTTTAAATAGCATTCTAAAAAGAACTGCTTCTTTCCGCAAAGCTGCTTCTCATTTTATGGATGCTTATAGATCACCAGTGGGCTTCCTTTACCTTCCACCTGTTAGAACTTTATGAATAGTGAATGCAAACAGTCTTGGGCTGTGTAAACTCATGTCTCTTTTGCATAGGATTTTCCCTTGCCTTGAAATTCCTTTCTGTTCCTTCTCTATTTACCTTTTGTCCTCTGTTAAGGAAGAGTTAAGTATTTCTTTTCTTTCCCCATCCATTGCATTTCTTAGATCTTAGCACACAGGATCCTGATTGTTTATTTGTACCTGTTTTTCTCCTCATGAAATGCAGCCTTTATTTCATAGACAGACTGTTTTATATGTTATAATGTCTACAGCAATCAATACCTTGACAAATTAGGTGCTCTGTAAATATTTACTGAATATTTGTTGAAGTTTCTTGATCTCTGGAAAAAAAAAAAAACTTTTACATTTGAAAGGGAGATAGATTAGTGAAATAGAAGATAGAATGGTAGAAATAAATGAATCAGAGAAGAAAAAGGAAAAACGAATTAAAAGAAATGAGGACAATCTCAGAGACCTCCAGGACAATATGAAACTCTCCAACATTCGAATAATGGGAGATAGAAATTAAAGTTGGGGTAGTACCTAAGGCCGGAGAAGGCAATAGCAAGCCACTCCAGTACTCTTGCCTAGAAAATCCCATGGATGGAGGAGCCTGGTAGGCTGCAGTCCATGGGGTCGCTAGGAGTCGGTCGCGAGTGAGCGACTTCACTTTCGCTTTTTGCTTTCACACAATGGAGAAGGAAATGGCAACCCACTCCAGTGTTCTTGCCTGGAGAATCCCAGGGACGGGGGAGCCTGTTGGGCTGCCGTCTATGGGGTCGCACAGAGTCGGACACGACTGAAGCGACTTAGCAGCAGCAGCAGCAGCAATACCTAAGGCATGACTTAAAACTCTCTTCTTCAGAATACAAAGGGTAGATGACAGACCATCAAAATTCTATGGAAATGAGTGGTGAAACGAACTATGTGAATCAGAGTAGGGTGTAAACTGTTTATCTTAACTTTTTAAATGTTATAGTCAGTAGCCTTATTGAAGCTTTCACTAGTGAATTTAGAATGTATGTCTTTATCATTTTTAATGAGTTTCTAGCTAAAGCTTTATCAACTTTCTTGATCACTTCAAGAGTTACATTTTGATTTCATCAAATTTCTATAGATTTTCTGTTTTATATTTTATTGATTTCACTCTAATATTATTTTCTCACATTTTCTGCTTACTTTGTGTTTTATTATTCTTTGCTAGCTTCTTGAAGTGGGTTAGAATATTAATTTTATATTTCTTCCTTTTAAGTAAAGCAATTACCCCTAGCTTCATTGTGGTATAACTGACAAGATTGTAAGATATTTAAAATGTGCAACATGATGAATTGGTACATGTATGCATCATGAAAGAATTCTCCCAATTGAGTTTATTAATAAAATATTTACAGCTATAAAAAAGTGAAAGTGTAAGTGGCTCAGACGGGCCTCTTTGTGACCCCATGGACTGTCCATGGAATTCTCCAGGCCAGAATACTGGAGTGGGTAGCCTTTCCCTTCTCCAGGGGATCCTCCCAACCCAGGGATCAAACCCAGGTCTCCCACATGGCAGGCAGATTCTTTACCAGCTGAGCCACAAGGGAAACTTTACAGCTATAAGTTTCACTTTAAGGACTGTTTTAGTTGTATTACATTTTATTTTTATTATTTAGTCTTGTTTTCTACATGTGACTTCTTTGTCTCCTTTGCTAAGTGATCAGTCAATAATCTGTAGAGCACCTGTGCTGAAACACCTCAAGCACTTAAGGCTTCCACCCTCTTGCCAATGGATCAATGTGAAGGTTGGAAAGTTAGTTCTCAAGTTTGCTTTGGCTTTTACTTTTTGCCAATCTATCTCAAGTCTCCAATCTTCTGATCCATGCTTATAGTTTTCCAGTGAGCCAGGGAGGGCTATGTGGCAAGTTTATTTCAGTCCTACTCTGACCTTTGCATTTCCAGAATTTCTTTAAATGGCTAACTGTTCCATTATAGCCTTAGTTGAAAGTGCAGCCTCAGACCAGCAGAACTGTAGGATTTCCCGACTTGTTTTCTACCAAGTTAACTACTTTTAACTAAAAAGCTGTGGGCTCTTGTCCCTGTGTCTGAAATCAAGACCACCTGTCTAGTAGGATAGCTGCTGGGTTTTTTTTAGTCTTCCCCACATTGATAAAACTGTAGTTCTCATCTATGGAGCTGGAAAGTGGGGTGAGAGTAGCCTCATGCAGGAAAGCTGCAGACTTCTGTTATTCTTACCCAAATCTCTAACAAATTTTCAAGAATAAATGCTTTTTATTCTGTTGTGTGCCTTTTGCTTAACTTCCAGAGGCCCAAAATGGTTGTTTTGGACAGCTGTGTTCAGTTTTGTACTCGTGTTTTGTGGAGAGGATTCATTTACTCCTTCACAATGCCATAGCCAGAAATTCTTTCTGCAGTGCTTAAATGCAAATAGTTGCTATAGAGAAGAGCAGCACTGGCACCAATATATTCATGTATATTACAGCGCTTGTGTAGCCCCTTCCTTACCTTGCAGTCCTCTCAACTATTTTTTCCAGAAAAGTGGAATGATATAGTAAGAAGAGAAAAAACTTTGGAGATTGATAGCCCTGGGTATAGATCTTAATAATATCTCTGTACTTGTGGGAATTTAATTTCTCTGAATCTCAGTTTACAAATCTGTAAAGTGGATGCAATAATAGTTACCTCATTTAGAAGTTTACATGATAACATATTCAGAATACCTAATACAGTATCTGGCATGTGGTAGATAACTAGTCAATCACTGTTTTCTCTTCTCTTCCCTTCTGTTGTCTATCATCACAGTTTCTGAAGCACATAGATTCAGCAAGATGCTATTTATAGGTCAAAGAGCTCAAAGGACTCTGTTATTAAGAGCAGTCAAATAAGCAGAAAAACTGGTTCCTTTCCAGTGTTAATATAGAAATACAGTACTGTATTTTACATTTTCCATTGTGGGCCAATGGACATGTGGATTTGTCCACACGTTGGCACGTGAACTTCTTTTCACTATGAAGTGAAAACTTTTTTCAATGCACATTTAATTATGCCATTTACTGGCTTCAAATGAGCACTTAGGATAAAACCCAAGCTCCTCAAAATAACATGCAGGATCCTTCATGAGTTGGCCACTCTGTACACTTCTACCCTCAGTTATCCCTGTTCTCCCTAAGTTTTAACCTTACTGTAATTTTCCCTGACTAAAGTAAAGTGGAAGTCACTCAGTCGTGTTTGATTTTTTGGGACCCTGGAGACTACAGCCTGCCAGGCTTCTCTGTCCATGGGATTCTCCAGGCAAGAATACTGGAGTGGGTCACCATTCACTTCTCTAGGAGATCATCCCAACCCAGGGACTGAACCCAGGTCTCCTGCATTTGCAGACAGATTTTTTACCATCTGAGCCACCAGGGAAGCCCCTGACTATGCCAGGCTTTCATTCTTCCATTCCCTTTGCTCATATTGCTCCCTCTGTATGTATTCAGTAATTCTATCCTCATTTATTTGATCATTTCCTATTCATCTTTCAGCTCAGTGCCTATCCTCTCAGCACACTATGTTATAAAGAACACTGTGTGTGTGTCTTTTCCATTAGACTGAGAGCTACTTGAGAGCAGAGATAATATTTTATTTAATATTTGTATCTCTACTGCCTTGATCGTAATTTCCTCATACAAATAAGGGAACTTACCCCACACAACATAAAAGATGATGGATGGCATAACAATCATCTCAATATAGCAACTAGTTTTGACACAATTATAACTTCCTAAAGTGCAAACCCATTTTGCTTAATCAGAAAAGAAAACAACAACAACAACAACAACAACAACAACAATTTCTGTTTTATATTTTATTGATTTCACTCTAATATTATTTTCTCACATTTTCTGCTTACTTTGTGTTTTATTATTCTTTGCTAGCTTCTTGAAGTGGGTTAGAATATTAATTTTATATTTCTTCCTTTTAAGTAAAGCAATTACCCCTAGCTTCATTGTGGTATAACTGACAAGATTGTAAGATATTTAAAATGTGCAACATGATGAATTGGTACATGTATGCATCATGAAAGAATTCTCCCAATTGAGTTTATTAATAAAATATTTACAGCTATAAAAAAGTGAAAGTGTAAGTGGCTCAGACGGGCCTCTTTGTGACCCCATGGACTGTCCATGGAATTCTCCAGGCCAGAATACTGGAGTGGGTAGCCTTTCCCTTCTCCAGGGGATCCTCCCAACCCAGGGATCAAACCCAGGTCTCCCACATGGCAGGCAGATTCTTTACCAGCTGAGCCACAAGGGAAACTTTACAGCTATAAGTTTCACTTTAAGGACTGTTTTAGTTGTATTACATTTTATTTTTATTATTTAGTCTTGTTTTCTACATGTGACTTCTTTGTCTCCTTTGCTAAGTGATCAGTCAATAATCTGTAGAGCACCTGTGCTGAAACACCTCAAGCACTTAAGGCTTCCACCCTCTTGCCAATGGATCAATGTGAAGGTTGGAAAGTTAGTTCTCAAGTTTGCTTTGGCTTTTACTTTTTGCCAATCTATCTCAAGTCTCCAATCTTCTGATCCATGCTTATAGTTTTCCAGTGAGCCAGGGAGGGCTATGTGGCAAGTTTATTTCAGTCCTACTCTGACCTTTGCATTTCCAGAATTTCTTTAAATGGCTAACTGTTCCATTATAGCCTTAGTTGAAAGTGCAGCCTCAGACCAGCAGAACTGTAGGATTTCCCGACTTGTTTTCTACCAAGTTAACTACTTTTAACTAAAAAGCTGTGGGCTCTTGTCCCTGTGTCTGAAATCAAGACCACCTGTCTAGTAGGATAGCTGCTGGGTTTTTTTTAGTCTTCCCCACATTGATAAAACTGTAGTTCTCATCTATGGAGCTGGAAAGTGGGGTGAGAGTAGCCTCATGCAGGAAAGCTGCAGACTTCTGTTATTCTTACCCAAATCTCTAACAAATTTTCAAGAATAAATGCTTTTTATTCTGTTGTGTGCCTTTTGCTTAACTTCCAGAGGCCCAAAATGGTTGTTTTGGACAGCTGTGTTCAGTTTTGTACTCGTGTTTTGTGGAGAGGATTCATTTACTCCTTCACAATGCCATAGCCAGAAATTCTTTCTGCAGTGCTTAAATGCAAATAGTTGCTATAGAGAAGAGCAGCACTGGCACCAATATATTCATGTATATTACAGCGCTTGTGTAGCCCCTTCCTTACCTTGCAGTCCTCTCAACTATTTTTTCCAGAAAAGTGGAATGATATAGTAAGAAGAGAAAAAACTTTGGAGATTGATAGCCCTGGGTATAGATCTTAATAATATCTCTGTACTTGTGGGAATTTAATTTCTCTGAATCTCAGTTTACAAATCTGTAAAGTGGATGCAATAATAGTTACCTCATTTAGAAGTTTACATGATAACATATTCAGAATACCTAATACAGTATCTGGCATGTGGTAGATAACTAGTCAATCACTGTTTTCTCTTCTCTTCCCTTCTGTTGTCTATCATCACAGTTTCTGAAGCACATAGATTCAGCAAGATGCTATTTATAGGTCAAAGAGCTCAAAGGACTCTGTTATTAAGAGCAGTCAAATAAGCAGAAAAACTGGTTCCTTTCCAGTGTTAATATAGAAATACAGTACTGTATTTTACATTTTCCATTGTGGGCCAATGGACATGTGGATTTGTCCACACGTTGGCACGTGAACTTCTTTTCACTATGAAGTGAAAACTTTTTTCAATGCACATTTAATTATGCCATTTACTGGCTTCAAATGAGCACTTAGGATAAAACCCAAGCTCCTCAAAATAACATGCAGGATCCTTCATGAGTTGGCCACTCTGTACACTTCTACCCTCAGTTATCCCTGTTCTCCCTAAGTTTTAACCTTACTGTAATTTTCCCTGACTAAAGTAAAGTGGAAGTCACTCAGTCGTGTTTGATTTTTTGGGACCCTGGAGACTACAGCCTGCCAGGCTTCTCTGTCCATGGGATTCTCCAGGCAAGAATACTGGAGTGGGTCACCATTCACTTCTCTAGGAGATCATCCCAACCCAGGGACTGAACCCAGGTCTCCTGCATTTGCAGACAGATTTTTTACCATCTGAGCCACCAGGGAAGCCCCTGACTATGCCAGGCTTTCATTCTTCCATTCCCTTTGCTCATATTGCTCCCTCTGTATGTATTCAGTAATTCTATCCTCATTTATTTGATCATTTCCTATTCATCTTTCAGCTCAGTGCCTATCCTCTCAGCACACTATGTTATAAAGAACACTGTGTGTGTGTCTTTTCCATTAGACTGAGAGCTACTTGAGAGCAGAGATAATATTTTATTTAATATTTGTATCTCTACTGCCTTGATCGTAATTTCCTCATACAAATAAAGGAACTTACCCCACACAACATAAAAGATGATGGATGGCATAACAATCATCTCAATATAGCAACTAGTTTTGACACAATTATAACTTCCTAAAGTGCAAACCCATTTTGCTTAATCAGAAAAGAAAACAACAACAACAACAACAACAACAACAACAAACAATCCAGCTGTGTCTAACAAAAGAAATGCTGCCTTCTTCCTCCTCTGTTAAGGGAGTTAGGGAAACAGTATATTTCTTGTTTGCTATTTTGGCATGATTGTGATTCAGACTTGGATTCCTGCAACGTGGGGACTGGTAATTGTGCTTCTCATCAACACAGGTGTGGGATTTTAGGTGAGAGCATCTTATTTTCATAGAAGAGCCATTTCGGTGCTATGTCCCTCATTATAGTAAACTGTTGACAACCGCTGATGTAATTACAGGCAGTAGCTTTCTGTTTAAGGAAAATTGGACAGTTTCTGGTAGATTTCTGACACACCATTACAAAATTCTTCCTGTTAGCAGGTAGAAGAAAGAGAAGTGGATGTGAACACATTAATATCAGCATTGCATGTTAAAAAAATATACAGCAGAGTTCAGTTTATTTCTACAATAATAAGCAAGGTAGAAAGTAACTTGACAATTATTTCTCCTATTGCTTATTTTTTTCAGTGACGAACATTCCAATATGTAGAGTAATGACCTATATGGGAAAAGAATCTAAAAAAGAGTGGATATATGTATATGTATAACTGATTCACTTTGCTATATAGCAGAAACTAACACAGCATTGTAAATCAACTATACTCCAATAAAATTGTTTTTAAATTAAAAGAAAATAAACTTATTTAGATGCCTTTTAGTAAATAACAGCCTGTGCTCCTCATATAGGAGCTAAAATTAAATCATTTCTTAGGTGGGAATGAATATTTTATAGTTCTCTCTGTAAAAGAATAAAAAGTTACATAATTTTTGATGAAATAAAAAAAGGCCAGCATAAGAGTTAAAGGTTATAAATTCTAATACTTACATGTTAATTATATGACCTTAACAAGTTATACAGAGAAGGCAATGGCACCCAACTCCAGTACTCTTGCCTGGAAAATCCTATGGACAGAGGAGCCTGGAAGGCTGCAGTCCATGGGGTCGCTGAGGGTTGGACATGACTGAGCGACTTCACTTTCACTTTTCACTTTCATGCATTGGAGAAGGAAATGGCAACCCACTCCAGTGTTCTTGCCTGGAGAATCCCAGGCACGGGGGAGCCTTTTGAGCTGCCGTCTATGGGGTCGCACAGAGTCGGACACGACTGAAATGACTAGTAGTAGTAGTAACAAGTTATAAGTACTTGGGGCTTCATTTTATTCAGCTATATAAACTCATTATGGTGATACGCTCTACCATTTGTTGAATATCTAAAGTGGGCTTTGATCTATGTGTGCAGTATAAATTATGTCATTGCATATTCATAGTATGTTAATTACTAACTGTATCCTCATTTAACAGATAAGGAAAATGATGTTCAGGAAGGTTGAGTAACTTGTTCAAGGCTGCGTAAAGAGTAAAAGAGCAGAACAAAACCCTACATCTTTTGGTCTTCTATATCTTTGCTCTTTTTTCTTCACTTTTCTCCTTTTATTTAATCTCACTGATGTTAATAATCTGTCTTGCAGAATTACAGTAATGAACTAATAGACTTGAAAGAGCTTTTATACATACACATTTAAGACATTGTTACTTCTATTTAAATTTCAACTTGGTATCATTGAATTGAAATGGGATTTTTTTCTATTAATGTAGAGAAACTGTACACAAATTTGTGGTCTTGTATGGTTTTAAAAGTTATATCTTTAACTTTTCTTGAATGGTATTTTTTTTTTTT
>SJYT01067028.1:0-10211 GCA_006410635.1 Cephalophus harveyi | reverse complement strand
GATGCTAAAGAGAATAGAAAGCTTTTTAGCAATATCTGAATATACAATTTGAACAGTGCTTAAACATGAATTGTATCATTTTTTCAAAACTACTTTCTTGTTTTGATAATTAGGAAATGAATATCTTTATTCCCATCTTACAAATGAGGCAGCTAAGGTTTAGAGAAGCTTTCTCTAGTTGACAAAGCATATTAGTGGCAGAGGTCAAGAACCCAGGACTTCTATTTCAATTATAGTGTGCTTTCTACTATTCTAATACTGAGTTTTTTGAGGCAGCTATGGTATAGTGGTTACTCCTACAGGCTCCTGAATTAAACTTCTTGGGTTCAAAGTCTGACTCATTTGATTGCCCTTGGGCAAATTATTGGTCAGATAATTGGAATGATGAAATATTCAACCTCTTGGTAACTCCAGCTTTTCATCTAGAAAATGAAAATTGTAATAATATCTATTATCCGATCAGTTCAGTCACTCAGTTGTGTCCGACTCTTTGTGAATGCATGGACTGCAGCATGCCAGGCCTCCCTGTCCATCACCAATCTTAGAGTTTACTCAAACTCATGTCCATTGAGTCGGTGATGCCATCCAACCATCTTATCCTCTGTCGTCCCCTTCTCTGGCTGCCTTCAATCTTTCCCAGCATCAGGGTCTTTTCAAATGAGTCAGTTCTTTGCATCAGGTGGCCAAAGGATTGGAGTTTCAGCTTCAACATGAGTCCTTCCAATGTATATTCAGGGCTGATCTCCTTTAGGATGGACTGGTCAGATCTCCTTGCAGTTCAAGGAACTCTCAAGAGTCTTCTCCAACACAACAGTTCAAAAGCATCAACTCTTCAGCACTCAGCTTTCTGTTTAGTCCAACTCTCACATCCATAGATGACTACTGAAAAACTATAGCCCTGACTAGACGGACCTTTGTTGGCCAAGTAATATCTCTGCTTTTTAATATGCTGTCTAGGTTGGTCATAACTTTCCTTTCAAGGAAGTTGGTCATAACTTCCCTTCCATTTCTTCTAAGGGATTCCTGCCAACACCTAGTAGATATAATGGTCATCTGAGTTAAATTCACCCATTCCAGTCCATCTTAGTTCACTGACTCCTAGAATATGCTGTCTAGGTTGGAGCAAGTGTCTTTTAATTTCATGGCTGCAGTCATCATCTGCAGTGATTTTGGAGCCCCCAAAAGTAAAGTCTGTCACTGTTTCCCCATCTATTTGCCATGAAGTTATGGGACCAGGTGCCGTGATCTTAGTTTTCTGATGCTGAGTTTTAAGCCATCTTTTTCACTCTCCTCTTTCACATTCATCAAGAGGTTCTTTAGTTCTTCTTCGTTTTTTTCCCCAAAAGTAAAGTCTGTCACTGTTTCCCCATCTATTTGCCATGAAGTTATGGGACCAGGTGCCGTGATCTTAGTTTTCTGATGCTGAGTTTTAAGCCATCTTTTTCACTCTCCTCTTTCACATTCATCAAGAGGTTCTTTAGTTCTTCTTCATTTTTTTGCCATAAGGGTGGTGTCATCTGCATATCTGAGGTTATTGATATTTCTCCCAGCAATCTTGATTCTTGCTTGTGCTTCATCCAGCCCAACATTTCTCATGATGTACCCTGCATAGAAGTAAATAAGTAGGGTGACAACATACAGCATTGACCAACTCTTTTCCCTATTTGGAACCAGTCTGTTGTTCCATGTCCTGTTCTAACTGTTGCTTCCTGACTTCCATACAGATTTCTCAAGAGGCAGGTCAGGGGTCTGGTATTCCCATCTCTTTCAGAATTTTCCACAATTTATTGTGATCGACACAGTCAAAGGCTTTGGCATAGTCAATAAAACAGAGGTAGATGTTTTTCTGGAACCCTCTTGCTTTTTCGATGGTGCCAATTGTATGTTGGCAATTTGATCTCTAGTTCTTCTGCCTTTTCTAAAACCAGCTTGAACGTCTGGAATTTCACTGTTCATGTAGTGTTGAAGACTGGTTTGGAGAATTTTGAGCATTACTTTGCTAGCGTGTGAAATGAGTGCAATTGTGCAGTTGTTTGAGTGTTCTTTGGCATTGCCTTTCTTTGGGATTGGAATGAAAACTGACCTTTTCCAGTCCTGTGGCCACTGCTGAGTTTTCCATATTTGCTGGCGTATTGAGTGCAGGAGTTTCATAGCATCACCTTTTAGGATTTGAAATAGCTCACCTGGAATTCCATCACCTCCACTAGCTTTGTTCATAGTGATGCTTCCTAAGGCCTACTTGACTTCACATTCCAGGATGGTCTCCCTCTAGGTGAGTGATCATACCATCGTGCTTATCTATCTTTTTGCCTTTTTGTACTGTTCATGGGGTTTCAAGACAGAATACTGAAGTGGTATGCCGTTCCCTTCTCCAGTAGACCACATTTTGTCAGAACTCTCCACCATGACCCGTCCATTTTGGATGGCCCTACATGGCCTGCTGCAGGGTTGGGGGCACTGAGTGCCTGCATGGGACCTTTTGAAGGAGGTTGCCATTGTTTTCATTACATCCACCATAGTTTAAGAAGAAAGAAATTGAAGTCACTCAGTCATGTCCAACTCTTTGCAAGCCCATGGACTATAGCCTGGCAGGATCCTCTGTCCATGGGATTTTCCAGGCAAGAATCCTGGAGTGGGTTGCTATTTCCTTCTCCAGGAGATCTTCCCCACCCAGGGATTGAACCCAGGTCTCTTGCATCATAGGCAGACACTTTGCCATCTGAGCCACCAAGGAAGTCTCCCACCATAGTTTGAGACAGTGCACTAAGTTGTGTCTGACTCTTGCGATCCCATGGACTGTAGCCTGCCAGGCTCCTCTGTCTATGGGATTCTCCAGGCAAGAATACTGGAGTGGGTTGCCATTTCCTTCTCTGGGGGATCTTCCCAACTCAGGAATTGAACCCAGGTCTCCAGCATTGCAGGCAGATTCTCTACTGACTGGGGTAGGCGTAGGGGGTGTAAGATAAGAAAGCAAATAGAACAGGGTGGACAAAGAATGGAATGATTAAGATTAATGGGGGCTCTAACTGGATCCATTTTGCCATGGCTCCCTGGCCCTCGCAGGCTCTCAACAATCACATGAGATTTTAGGAATGCACCACACAGAGCTGATTAGTGAAAGGATATACCACATAGAACTGATTTGTTAAATATCACCCCTCCTTTACCCTCTGCCTCCAACATACTCCCTAGAGTATTAAAGGCAGGGAAGACCTAAATTATTGGGAGGAGTCCCTAACACTTTTCCAGAGTAGAATTGGGTTAAGTCCAAAAAGTTTCCTTCTTTTAAGGGTTTTGGGAAACTAGACACTGCAATTTTATTAGTATCGCTGACATTTGTTTGGAGCAAATTCAGCTCCAGGAGTTGCTGCACGGTTGAATTCAGGAGCAGTTCAATTGCAGTTCAGTCACTCAGTCATGTCCAACTCTGCGACTCCATGAACCGCAGCACGCCAGGCCTCCCTGTCCATCACCAACTCACGGAGTTCACCCAAACTCATGTCCATCGAGTCAGTGATGCCATCCAGCCATCTCATCCTCTGTCGTCCCCTTCTCCTCCTGCCCCCAATCCCTCCCAGCATCAGAGTCTTTTCCAATGAGTCAATTCTTCGCATGAGGTGGAGTTTCAGCTTCAACATCTGTCCTTCCAAAGAACACCCAGGACTGATCTCCTTTAGAATGGACTGGTTGGATCCCCTTGCAATCCAAGGGACTCTCAAGTCTTCTCCAACACCACAGTTCAAAAGCATCAATTCTTCAGCGCTTAGCTTTCTTCGCAGTCCAACTTTCACATCCATACGTGACTACTGGAAAAACCATAGCCTTGACTGGACAGACCTTTGTAGGCAAAGTAATGTCTCTGCTTTTGAATATGCTATCTAGGTTGGTCATAACTTTCCTTCCAAGGAGTAAGCGTCTTTTAATTTCATGGCTGCAATCACCATCTGCAGTGATTTTGGAGCCCAAAAAAATAAAGTCTGACACTGTTTCCACTGTTTCCCCATCTATTTCCCATGAAGTGATGGGACCAGATGCCATGATCTTCGTTTTCTGAATGCTGAGTTTTAAGCCAACTTTTTCACTCTCCTCTTTCACTTTCATCAAGAGGCTTTTGAATTCCTCTTCACTTTCTGCCATAAGGGTGGTGTCATCTGCATATCTGAGGTTATTGATATTTCTCCTGGCAATCTTGATTCCCACTTGTGCTTCTTCCAGTCCAGTGTTTCTCATGATGTACTCTGCATATAAGTTAAATAAGCAGGGTGACAGTATACAGCCTTGACATACTCCTTTTCCTATTTGGAACCAGTCTGTTGTTCCATGTCCAGTTCTAACTGTTGCTTCCTGACCTGCGTATAGGTTTCTCAAGAAGCAGGTCAGGTGGTCTGGTATTCCCATCTCTTTCAGAATTTTCCACAGTTGATTGTGATCCACACAGTCAAAGGCTTTGAGATAGTCAATAAAGCAGAAATAGATGTTTTTTTCTGGAACTCTCTTCCTTTTTATGATCCAGCGGACCACATGAATGCAGGAGGGGGTTCCACCAATTGCCCCAATTCCTTCCATTGTAGCAGCTTGGCCAAAGTGTTCAGTTGTTGGTGGAGTCAATCCCAAGGTTCCATCTGGCATCATAGTGGCTGTTCTTGGAGTAGCTGGAGTACCAGCTGGCACAGGAGCAGGGGGCATGGTGCCTCTGTTGTTTATGCCCATAGCACCTCCCATAGCCATCTGACTCATCCATATCTCTTGCTTTCTCGCATCAGGGAAGGTTCCCTTGAATCCTTCCTGCTGCCCACCATAGTTTGAAGTGAAGTGAAGTTGTTCAGTCGTGTCCGACTCTTTGCGACCCCATGGACAGTAGCCTACCAGGCTCCACCGTCCATGGGATTTTCCAGGCAAGAATACTGGAGTAGGCTGCCATTTCCTTCTCCAGGGGATCTTCCCAACCCAGGGATCGAACCTGGGACTCCTGCATTGCAGACAGATGCTCTCCTGTCTGAGTCACCATAGTTTGGCCCCAGGTAAATAACTGGGTGTTTGCTATGACCAGTGCATTTTCTTGGCAAAACTCTATTAGTCTTTGCCNGGCAAGAATACTGAAGTGGCTTGCCATTCCCTTCTCCAGTGGACCACGTTCTGTCAGCCCTCTCCACCATGACCTGCCTGTCTTGGGTTGCCCTGCAGGCATGGCTTGGTTTCACTGAGTTAGACAAGGCTGTGATCCTAGTGTGATTAGATTGACTAGTTTTCTGTGAGTATGGTTTCAGTATGTCTGCCCTCTGATGCCCTCTTGTAACACCTACCATCTTACTTGGGTTTCTTTAGTCATGTATGGATGCGAGAGTTGGACTGTGAAGAAGGCTGAGCGCGGAAGAATTGATGCTTTTGAACTGTGGTGTTGGAGAAGACTCTTGAGAGTCCCTTGGACTGCAAGGAGATCCAACCAGTCCATTCTGAAGGAGATCGACCCTGGGATTTCTTTGGAAGGAATGATGCTAAAGCTGAAACTCCAGTACTTTGGCCACCTCATGTGAAGAGTTGAGTCACTGGAAAAGACTCTGATGCTGGGAGGGATTGGGGGCAGGAGGAGAAGGGGACGACCGAGGATGAGATGACTGGATGGCATCACGGACTCGATGGACGTGAGTCTGAGTGAACTCCGGGAGATGGTGATGGACAGGGAGGCCTGGCGTGCTGCAATTCATGGGGTCTCAAAGAGTCAGACACGACTGAGCGACTGAACTGAACTGAAATAACAGGGAGTGAACACAGCCCCACCCATCAACAGAAAATTGAGATTAAAGATTTACTGAGCTTGGCTCTGCTTCTCAGAACAAAACCCAGTTTTCCCCTCACTCAGTCTCTCCCACCAGGAAGCTTCCATGAGCCTCTTATCCTTCCTCATCAGAGGGCAGACAGACTGAAAATATCTATTATAGTGAGTTTTAAATGGGGTGGTACTTAAGGAATTATTAACATAGTAGCTAATACACAGTAAGCACTCAATAAAAATTTTAGCACTTATTTTTGCACATTATTTTAATATTATAAGATGTGGTTATATGTTAATATGGGTCATTTGTGTAGCCACTTAAAATAAATCTTCAGTTCATTCATTTGGTTCTCTAGAATGTCTCCTATTTGCTTGGGTGTTTTCTAGGCATAAAGTATAGAGGATCGTACACACTAGAGTTTCTCCTCTTAAGGAGCTACTCCTTTTTATGAAAAAACTTAAGGCATAGATGATCAAGAAGACCATTTTACTGACTTCTGCAGAAACCTGACTTTAGAAAAATTTACTTGATTGATGTGTTGATTTAATTTGTTTTTAAACTTTTTTAAATTTAATTTTTATTTATTATTATTATTATTTTTTTACTTTACAATACTGTACTGGTTTTGCCATACATTGACATAAATCTGCCACATGAGTTCCACATTGGGTGTACATGAGTTCCCAATCCTGAACCCTCCTCCCACCACCCTCCCCATATCATCTCTCTGGGTCATCCCAGTGCACCAGCCCAAGCATCCTGTATCCTGTAACCTAGACTGGCGATTCGTTTCTTACATGATAGTATACATGTTTCAATGCCATTCTCCCAAATCATCCCACCCTCTCCCTCTCCCACAGAGTCCAAAAGTCTGTTCTATACATCTGTGTCTCTTTTGCTGTCTTGCATACAGGGTTATCATTACCATCTTTCTAAATTCCTTATATATGTGTTAGTATGCTGTATTGGTGTTTTTCTTTCTGGCTTACTTCACTCTGTATAATCGGCTCCAGTGTTTAATTGTCATTATGAAATATTTTATTTAAAGAATTATTGTATATTTTACAGAGAGTATCCCTTTTAGAAACCCTGTAACAAAAATTAGAGATAGAAACCAAATTAATGGTTTGGTGGATTAATTGAGATATATTTTACATAAAAATAAATCTCCTTAGCCTCTTTTTAGAAGAATTCAGAATAGAAAATCTTTGTAATTATAATACTTATACTACTGATTATAATGATGTCAGTAAATTTATTGTTTACTGTGTTCCAAACATTATATGTGCATTAAAAGATAGTATAAATCCTCAAAAATGCTATGAAAGTAGTGTTATTTCTATTTAACAGATGGTGGAACTAAGGCTTAAAGAGATGAAATAACTTGCATAGCATAATTTGTAGAATCTGTAGAAGACAGCCCATTGCTGTCTTATCCAACTTAGATGTTGGAACTTAAAAAAAAAAAAAAAAAGGGCAACTTGAATCTCAGGTTTAAACTTGACTTGGGTTATTGTATTCAAATTCTGTTAGGTTTATTTCTCATTTGTTTTGTGTATCGTATTACTGTAGGTTTTTGCTTTGTGGTTGCCATTGCTGCTGCTGCTAAATCGCTTCAGTTGTGTCCGACTCTGTGTGACCCCATACACGGCAACCCACAAGGCTCCCCCGTCCCTGGGATTCTCCAGGCAAGAACACTGGAGTCGGTTGCCATTTCCTTCTCCAAAGCATGAAAGTGAAAAGTGAAAGTGAAGTCGCTCAGTCGTGTCCGACTCTTAGCGACCTCATGGACTGCAGCCTACCAGGCTCCCCTATCCATGAGATTTTCCTGACAAAAGTACTGGAGTGGGGGTGCCCTTGCCTTCTCTGGTGGTTACCATTAGGCTGAGATATAAGAATGTATATTTATATTAGTCTATTTTAAGTTGATACCAATTTAAGTTTGAACACATTCAGCAGTTCTGTATTTTAACTCCCGCATTCCATGTTTTATGTTTTTGGTGTCACATTTTACGTCTTTTTGTCTTGTGTATTCCACAACTAATTTTTGTAGTTATTTTTACTTCTGCAAGGAGATCCAACCAGTCCATCCTAAAGGAGATCACTCCTTGGTGTTCACTGGAAGGACTGATGTTGAAGCTGAAACTCCAATACTTTGGCCACCTCATGCGAAGAGCTGACTCATTGGAAAAGACCTTGATGCTGGGAAAGATTGAGGGCAGGAGAAGAAGGGGACGACAGAGGATGAGATGGTTGGATGGCATCACCGACTCAATGGACATGGGTTCGGGTGGATTCTGGGATTTGGTGATGGACAGGGAGGCCTGGTGTGCTGCGGTTAATGGGGTCGTAAAGAGTTGGACACGACTGAGTGACTGAACTGAACTGAACTTACTTCTGTTACCTTTTAATCGTCATAGTAGTTTTAATTAGTCCAATACCTTTAATATATATATGGATGGGATTTACACTTTCATATTCTCTTGTTATAAATTAGCACTCTTTGTTTTCAGCTTAAAAAAGTCCCCTTAACGTTTCTTGTAAGGTTGGTTCAGTGGTGATTGTCTCCTTTAGCTTTTGCTTGTTTGGAAAGCTCTTTTTCTCTCCTTCAGTTTTGAATGATGACTTTGCCAGATAGAATATTTGTGATTGGTTGGATTTTTTTTTTTTTTCAAATTTTATCACTTTGAGTATATTGTGCCACTCTGGCAAGTTTTTCTGAAAAATCTTCTGATAGCCTTATGGAGTTTCCCTTGTATGTAACAAGTTTTTTTCTCTTACTGTTTTTTTTTTTTTTTTTTTAAACAAGAAACTTTAGTATAAATAAGAGGTTCTGGGGGACAGGGATCAAAGGCACAAGTAACAACAAGGGCAGGGCAGGGGGCAAGGGAGGAGTAAGCCACCCCCAGTCCAGGGCCAAGGGGCACACTGCAGACTGGTGCTCTTGTGGATGGGGGTTTCTCCCCCCAGGGGTGACCAGTCACATGCTGGGGACAGGGACAGGCTAATACTGATGTTTCAGAGGAAGAGGGTCATTGTACTTGATAATAAGTGGGGACAAGGCTGAGGCCACATGGGCCAATACATCCCATTAATGCTTTTTAGCTTATCACATTGTCTTTAACTTTTCACATTTTGATTATAATATGTCTTGGTGTGGATCTTTTTGTTCATCTCACTTGGAACTCTCTGAATTTCCTGCAACTGAATGTGTTCCTTGGGCAACTGTCACAAGAATTGGGGCTGCAGATGAGCCTTGTTTGTTCACTGAAAGATCCTTTGTAGAACTCTAGATGTCTGCCAAAATTGAAGCCTTCCCATTAGGCTGAAGCTCCAGGACAAGCAAATAGACCTCTTTCTCAAAACTGGAGATATGTTTCTGTCTGCTCTCCGTGCAGTGCCCTTAGGGTGGTAGTCTGACAAGAACTATCTCTGATTGTTACAATCCCATGGGGCTTGGGAATACAAGCCTGGCTTCCCTGGTGGCTCAGAGGTTAAAGCGTCTGCCTGCAATGCGGGAGACCCGGGTTTGATCCCTGGGTCGGGAAGATCCTCTGGAGAAGGAAATGGCAGCCCACTCCAGTATTCTTGCCTGGAGAATCCCATGGATGGAGGAGCCTGGAAGGCTACAGTCCACAAGGTCACAAAGAGTCAGACACGACTGAGCAACTTCACTCTAACCTCCAGAGCCAAACAATCAAGAAAGGTCTCCTGGGTTGTAGCCACAAAACCAGAGTAACAGACATAAAAACTGGGGTACAAGATATGTGTAAGAGCGCCCCTCTGGGAGATACTGGTGCTTCCAGAGAGGGCAGAGAGAAAGCATAAAGATGTTACTCCCTGAGGGGGGAGAAAGGATGACATCTGCTGGCTTTAGCAAGGCAGAGGGAAAGTACAAGACAGTGACTGCTGAAAAAAAAGTCTAGTGTAAACCAAAACCATATTCTATTAGGTTTTGCTCGATAAAGGACAGAAATGGTATGGACCTAACAGAAGCAGAAGATATTAAGAAGAGGTGGCAAGAATACACGGAAGAACTGTACAAAAAACATCTTCATGACCCAGATAATCATGATGATGTGATCACTAATCTAGAGCCAGACATCTTGGAATGTGAAGTCAAGTGGGCCTTAGAAAGCATCACTACGAACAAAGCTAGTGGAGGTGATGGAATTCCAGTGGAGCTGTTTCAATCCTGAAAGATGATGCTGTGAAAGTGCTGCACTCAATCTGCCAGCAAATTTGGAAAACTCAGCAGTGGCCACAGGACTGGAAAAGGTCAGTTTTCATTCCAATTCCAAAGAAAGGCAATGCCAAAGAATGCTCCAACTACCACACGATTGCACTCATCTCACATGCTAGTAAAGTAATGCTCAAAATCCTCCAAGCCAGGCTTCAGCAATACGTGAACCGTGAACTCCCTGATGTTCAAGCTGG
>SJYT01067004.1:0-23560 GCA_006410635.1 Cephalophus harveyi | reverse complement strand
TGGAAAAGACTCTGATGCTGGGAGGGATTGGGGGCAGGAGAAGAAGGGGACGACCGAGGATGAGATGGCTGGATGGCATCACTGACTCAATGGATGTGAGTCTGAGTGAACTCTGAGAGATGGTGATGAACAGGGAGGCCTGGCGTGCTGCGATTCATGGGGTCGCAAAGAGTCGGACACGACTGAGCGACTGAACTGAACTGATATACTGGTGAATAAAAAGGTAAAGAATCTGCCTGCCAATACAGGAAAAAAACAATTAATTTAACACACACTTACATTCCCAACACCATTTTCTGCTGTTAAAGACAAAGCATTTGGTTCTCATAACCCTCAGGCTGTCATTTCCTTCTTCCCCATTGGAAGCCTGCATTTGCCAAGGCCTATGTCATCACTGATCTGCATAGACACAACCCTTTCTATGGCATAGTTTCCACTGCCATGGGTGAGTTGAGGGCTGGCTTTATAGACAGTGCACCGTCCACTGTACGAGACTCCCCTCTGCCCCACCTGGAGTAATGGGGGCACACTGACTGCTCCTCCAACTTGTCTGAAAAGCAAACACAGAAAGCTTCTTCTGTATTTCTTTATGTGGCTTCACATAAATAATCTGGCCACTCTCTTACCTGCAAATTGTAAGAATTCGTGTGGATTTCTCATTCTCTTATAATTTTATTGTGCTTCATTTTACTGTGTGTGTGTGCTCACTCAGTTGTGTCTGATTCTTCATGATCCCACGGACTGTAACTCACAAGGCTCCTCTGTCCATTGGATTATCCAAGCAAGGATCCTGGAGTGGGTTGCCATTTCCTCCTCCAGAGGATCTTCCACACAGAGATAGAACCCCTGTCTCCTGTGGCTCCTATATTGGCAAGCAGACTCTTTATCACTGAGCCACCAAGGAAGCCCATACACACACACACACACACACACACACACACAGAGGCAACATTGCTCTAAATCTCATTTCAATCCTTCTATCATGCCATGAAATTTTCAATCTCCACTCAATTTCTTATTTTTTTCCCTGTTTTGCCTCTCATTCAGTATTCTCTGTTTGCCAAATTCTTCATATGGAGTTCCACTTATCCTCCTTTTCTCTGTTTTATATCCAGAACAGCAGCTGGCACACATACATAGAGTAAATGTTTGTATTGAGTTAGGATTATCAGGTCAATTCTGACCTTGGATGGCCAAAATTCCACTTGAACATGATGCACAGAAAACACATATTGGAGTCAATTTCATTCATCATTGACTTTTTCATGCAGTGAAATTAAATGTCCGCTGTCATATCCATAAACAAGAAATGTAACAGATGTCCGTGATTTCTGGCTTCCAAATGTGAATGAGAGTTCCCAAAACTGAGAGCCAGCAGATGCTGCCATACCCATAGCTGTCTGCTCAGGGAATGCAAGCAGCAGCCATTTGCCACATCAGCCACGCCTTAAGGTGAGCAAGGCATTAAGGATGCAAACAGTCAGGAGACAGAATTTGGCCCCAGATAGCAAGCTCTGGGAGTTGGTGATGGACCGTGGGGTCTGAACAGGACTGAGTGACTGAACTGAACTGAGCTGAAGTGCATATGAAAGCAATGAATTCAGTGAGCCCAGAGGCTTGCATCTTTCAGTATGCAGAAAAATAAACTCCTTAACTTGATATCTGATTTTCTCTATCTCACAATAATATCTGATATTCCAATTCCCTGTCCCCTTTGTTGCAAACTTGTGTATAGCTTGACTCCTCCTCCTGCCTCCTTGGAGTGGTTTTCTCATCCCTCCTGGTCTCAGAGTCCTTAACATTCCCATCAAGTAAAATCTCTACTTTCAGGTTGTGACTATATTATTTTTTAGTTGACAATGTTTACTTAAAGACCTACTAATTCTCAATTCTTGTGTGGCTATATTTGGCTTCATTTCAGTTCACCACTGTCCTGTCACATAAAACTTCTATTAATTGATAAATTACTTTGAATGGGTCAAATCAGATAGCAAGTATCATCCTTCAATTTTATGTATAACAGTCTACTATTTTGAAAGTCATAATATATTTTTGCTTGAGATGTTCTTAAGACATAGAAAAGCACATTACATCATTTGCTTTGTGTGTATTTGACTCCTCAGTAGAACTTTAATTGCTCAGCTAAGTTTTCCCATTGGGATTTGGATATCAGAGAGTGTGATCCTGAGATCTGAGATTAGAAAGCTAATCTCAAAAGCTTCAAAGCAATATATAAAAGAGCTTGCATTACCCTAAGGAACTGCAGCCTTCCAAAGGAAGGCACAGATTTTTTTCTATGAACACAGAAGACCAGCCCAAATGGGTTGCAAAAATTAGACAATGGATCAGTTTTTCTTTTTAAATCTTTAAGTCCTAAAATTGATTTTTCCAGTGAAAAATGAAGTGATACTGACAACAGTGTAGTAAAAATGTGAATGAAAAAGATAATAATCTGGTAAGTGTTCTTACCTTAATCCTAGGCTATTAGAACTTGATGGGATTTTAAGTGTTTATCTTACTTTTTTTTTTTCTTTTTTACTAACAGCTCAGTCATGTCCAACTGCTTGAGACCCCATGGACTATAACCTATTCAGGCTCCTCAGTTGATGGGTTTGGCCAGGCAAGAATAATGGAGTGGGTTCCTATTTCCTTCTCCAGGGGATCTTCCCAACCTAGAGATCAAACCCAGGTCTCCTGTATTGCAGGCAGACTTTTCTTCTCTGAAACACTAGGGAAGCTAACTTATTTTACACATAGAAATTGATGTTTTGAGGATAAACATACTTAGGGTAATACAGGTTTTAAATTCTGAAAATATATCTAACAAAAAACAACAGTAGAAACAAAAACCTAATATTTGACACATGATAGTGTTAAAGAATCTGCCTGCCAATGCAGGAAACATGGGTTTGATCTCTTCATTAGGAAGATCCCCTGGAGAAGGAAATGGCATCCCACTCCAGTATTCTTGCCTGGGAAACTGCAAGGACAGAGAAGTCTGGTGGGCTACAGTCCATGGGGTCACAAAAGAGTAGGACAAGATTTTGCATCTAAACAACAACAGCAAACCTTAAAACAAACCTCACAATTATTGGACTCTGATTAGAAATCCGAATTAAACACTGTGCTTATTATAGATTATTCATTTTTAAAGAATGGATGGAGTTATATATCAATTAAAGAGGAACTGATTTTTATATTATATTATCTGTCCTATCTTATGGTAATGCATTGATACCAACAGCTATCAATACACAAGTAAAAGGATTCAGGTAGGTAAGAGGGCTGACTTTAAGGGAGAAGGAAAAAAAATGTTTTAAAAAATAATGATATTACTCAGCCATTAAAAATAATGAAATAATGCCATTTGGAGCAGCATGGATGGACCTAGAGAGTATCATACTGAGTGAAGTAATTCAGACAGAGAAGGAGAAATATCATATGACATCTTTTATATGCAGAACCTAAAAAGAGTTGATACCAATGAACTTATAAAAAGAGAAAGAAACTTACAGACATAGAGAATGAACTTAATGGTTACCAGTGGAAGAGTAGGGGAAAGGAGAATGGAATCTGGGGATGAACATATACACACTGTTGTAGTTAAAATGGATAATCAACAAGGACCTACTGTATAGCACATGGAACTCTGTTCAATGTTTTGTAGCTTCTTGGATGGGATGAAAGTTTGAGGGGGAATGGATACGTGCATGTGTATGGCTAAGTCCTTCACTGTTCACCTAAAACTACCACAACATTGTTTGGTAATCATATATACCTCAGTACAAAGTAAAAACTTAAAGAAATTAAAAGAAAAAAAGAAAAAGTGACTAAGGACTTCCCTGGCAGGTGACTACATTGAGTTTTGGGAAAATATATTATTTACAACAATCTTCCAAGCTCCACCATTTCTAACATTTTAATTTCTGGGAAGGTAGTGTTTATTGAAGAATGTCTAGTGTACAGAATGTCCAAACTCTGGACCTGTTCTTTGATTGTAAATCTATGTAGTCCTGGATGGAGACAGGGATCAAGACCATCCCCATGGAAAAGAAATGCAAAAAAGCAAAATGGCTGTCTGGGGAGGCCTTACAAATAGCTGTGAAAAGAAGAGAGGCGAAAAGCAAAGGAGAAAAGGAAAGATATAAGCACCTGAATGCAGAGTTCCAAAGAATAGCAAGAAGAGATAAGAAAGCCTTCTTCAGTGATCAATGCAAAGAAATAGAGGAAAAGAACAGAATGGGAAAGACTAGAGATCTCTTCAAGAAAATTAGAGATACCAAGGGAACATTTCATGCAAGGATGGGCTTGATAAAGGACAGAAATGGTCTGGACCTAACAGAAGCAGAAGATATTAAGAAGAGGTGGCAAGAATACACAGAAGAACTGTACAAAAAAGATCTTCATGACCCAGATAATCATGATGATGTGATCACTAATCTAGAGCCAGACATCTTGGAATGTGAAGTCAAGTGGGCCTTAGAAAGCATCACTACGAACAAAGCTAGTGGAGGTGATGGAATTCCAGTTGAGCTGTTTCAAATCCTAAAATCATTAGTTCCTTCTTAATAAAACTGAGAGATGATCAGTACTGTTTAAAGAAATGTGAGACTTAAATTAGACGAGAAACTTTACTTTGAAAATTATAAGATGCAAATGTATTAATGTCACATACACACATTTACCCAGAATTTTCCTAATCTACCTAGAAACAGAACAGATGCAGAAAAATAGGTGTTGGGCAATGCAGAATCTACAATTATTATTGTGTCTGTAGTTCATTTTCTGTATCAAAAAATAGCTTCACAGATTGTTGTGCTGTGCTTATTAACTCTAAATGTATACACAGTTTTAATAAGATATTTAGTTTTGTTAAGAACTTGGAACAAATTGAGGATAGGATGGGAGGTTGTGCTTCTGAGATAGAAACTATGAGATGACAATGAAATGTATTCAAATCTGAAATTATTTAAATACTGAGTTTGTAGGAGCCATGACTAATGTAAACTGTTAAAGAAAAATGTATATGTGTATATAACATAAATGCACACATATTTAACTTATCTTTAACTTTTTTAGTCAGGAGCAGTGAAGTACAGTGAGGCCTGGCATGCTGCAGTCCCTGAAGTTGTAAAGAATCAGACACTATTTAATGACTGAATAACAATAATAATGCACATAGCATGTATAGGTATCAAAGATTTTTATTTTATTCAATATGTAACGTGTTATAAAATGTACACAACATAATTCAAAGAACCATACTATTGTAAATCAGGAATTCACAAATAAACTGACAAATAGATGTAAAGCTGGATTTTTACCATCAGCAGGGAGAGAAATCAATTATTTCTATCCTAGGCAAAATGTGCCAGTCTATAGACGTGTCACTTGCATTGCTATGGGTTATCTACAATTTACAGAGCTGTGGACTAAAGCAATGACAAGGAAGTGTAGAGATACCATAGAGAGGTGGGTAGGTGAGAATTTATGCCATCTTTTATCATTTTAATCAAAGGGGTCATCCAATATTCCTGAAATTATAATTGTATTGCCTAGATGAATTTAATACATATGCAAGCAATTGGATTTCTCTAGTTGTATTTCATAGCTTGGATTTCAGATAACATAAAGTAGATATGTGGAATTCCTCAGAATTACTATGTTGCCAACTTTAGAACAGTGAATGAATGAGATGGTGAAGATATTGAGCCTAAAATGAAATTTAACACATTATTTGATGAGGAAGACACTGTCCTTTTCATTTTATAGGTGATAAAGCTGAAATTCTGTGATTACTTTACCCAGTGAAGATGTTATAACTGCTAAGTGGCAGAGTTAGGATTTAGTTACTTACATAATTAATTCTGAATCTTACCTCCTTCTATTTCATCTGTGGATTTAAAGAAACTTTAAGTAGTTTCTTTAGTCCTCAGAGGCAAATTCTCAGCTCAAGGTGAGAAATAAAGAACTTCTCTACATGTATAAGGCTTCAACTAAAACAGAAATATATCTATTTGTTGTGTAAATAAAAATACCACAAAGGGAAGAGAGGCTAGTTACTCAGTTTGCTATGTAGCAATGTAACTAACCTCAATCACTTGACGTTGGTGACAGGTGAGATAGTTGATGAAATTAAGAAATTCAGAGTCACCCACTGGTTTGATGGTGTCACATTTAATGGGAAAAAATTATATATATATATATGTATATATATATATATAATAAGATATATATATATATATCTTTAAGAAATAGAAGTATAAATGATCAACTCAATTAAATAAACTATCTCAGGGAATTCCCTGGCCATCCAGTGTTTAGGACTCTGTGCTTTCAGTATAAAGTAGTTGGGTTCCATTGCTCATAGGGAACTAAGGTCCTGCAAGCTACATGTCTCTGCCAAACATTAAAAGAAAAAAAAAAAAGTAATTAGCTAATTTAAAAAAAAAGTATTTCGGTTGAAAAGCTATGCTTATACTAAACTTACTTTACTTACGTCTAAGTGTTATGAGGGTGCCCAAGTGGATTTAGAATTACTATTCTAATTACTTTAATTATTTTCCTTTGTAGCTACTCTTCAGGTTATTATCAACATCCCCATTGGTACCCTGCTGAAATTCCCAATCTCCAGGAACCCTGCAGAGAATGGAGGTGGAGAACAGAACTGTGAAGATACAGTTATTTCTCTTGGGATTCAGTGACCACCCAGAAATGCAGAGAGCTTTTTGCTGTGTTTCTGTCCATCTACTCTGTAACCCTGATGGGGAACCTTGGGATAATTTTATTAATCACAGCGAGTCCCCAATTGCACACCCCTATGTACTTTTTTTCTCCACATTTTGTCTTTCATAGATGCCTGCTGCTCTTCAGTCATTGCCCCCAAACTACTTGTGGACTTAATTTCTGATAAGAAGACCATTTCTTACAATGGCTGTGCTACACAGTTATATTTATTTTGCTGTTTGGTGGACACAGAAGCTTTTCTCTTGACTGTCATGGCTTATAACCAGTACATAGCCATCTGCAAACCCCTGCTTTACACCGTTATTATGTTCAAGAGGATTTGCTGCCAGCTTGCAATTGAAGCATTTTTAGGGGGCACCATAGAAGACGCTTACTCCTTGGAAGAAAAGTTATGACCAACCTAGATAGTATTTTCAAAAGCAGAGACATTACTTTGCCAACTAAGGTCCATCTAGTCAAGGCTATGGTTTTTCCTGTGGTCATGTATGGATGTGAAAGTTGGGCTGTGAAGAAGGCTGAGCACCGAAGAATTGATGCTTTTGAACTGTGGTGTTGGAGAAGACTCTTGAGAGTCCCTTGGACTGCAAGGAGATCCAACCAGTCCATTCTGAAGGAGATCAACCCTGGGAATTCTTTGGAAGGAATGATGCTAAAACTGAAATTCCAGTACTTTGCCACCTCATGTGAAGAGTTGACTCACTGGAAAAGACTCTGATGCTGGGAGGGATTGGGGGCAGGAGGAGAAGGGGTAACTGAGGATGTGATGGCTGGATGGCATCACAGACTCGATGGATGTGAGCCTGAGTGAACTCCGAGAGATGGTGATGGACAGGGAGGCCTGGCGTGCTGTGATTCATGGGGTCACAAAGAGTCAGGCACGACTGAGCGACTGAACTGATGAGTTCAATTGTTCACACCACTAATACCTTTCACCTGTCTTTCTGCTCCGATGAAATTAACCATTTCTTCTGTGACATCTCTCCACTCTTCTCTCTGTCCTGCACTGACACTTACATCCATGACATTGTATTGCTGGTCTTCGCTAGTTTAGTGGAAGTCCTCTGCCTTCTAACAGTTCTCCTCTCTTATATCCTCATCATAGCAGCAATTCTAAAAACAAGATCTGCTGATGGAAGAAGAAAAGGATTCTCTACCTGTGCATCCCATCTGACCATGATCTCTATCTACCATGGTGCACTGATCTTCATTTATCTGCATCCCAGTGCTAGCCATTCACTGGATATTGATAAAGTGATGTGTATGTTCTATACATTGATTATACCTATGCTGAACCTCCTGATTTGCAGTCTAAGGAACAAAGATATGAAAAATGCTTTTAGGAAAATGGTTAATAGGAAATTTCTTTCTTAAGAAAGGATGAAACTGAGGCTGACAACTTTTCTACCCTGTTGCTTGACCTTTAGTTTTAACTAATGAAAAAGTCAGTTTAATATGGGTGTTCCCTAATTCTACAGGCAATGAAGCCTCAACCACAAAATTGGGCCAGAAGCTAATGTTAGAACCAGGCCCTGTTACATATGTCTAATTCTTTATCATTTTAAGGTTGATTTTTTTTCACACTCATTCATTGTTGGTAGAAATTTAAATTAGTCTTCTTTATGGAAGATAATTTGCTAATATTTGAATAAAATATATAATTCACCTGGAACTTGAAAATTAAATATGCACTTATCACTTAAACCAGTAATTCTACTTGTAGCAATTGAACCTGCAAAAGTTTACCACTTTCAAAGTATTCATTGCATCAGAGCTTATAATCAGTTCAGTTCAGTTGTATATAATTATCTGTTCAGTTGTGTACTACTCTTTGCAACCCCATGGACCACAGCACGCCAGGCTTCCCTGTCCATCACCAACTCCCGGAACTTACTCAAACTCATGTTCATTGAGCTGGTGATGCCATCCAACCATATCATCCTCTGACGTCCCCTTCTTCTCTGACCTACAATCTTTCCCTGATGCTTTCCCTGCAATAGCGTCAGGGGCAAGCTATTGAAAATAATCTAAATATATACCAATAGGAAATAGGTTATATGAAATATTTCCAGTAGGAAATAGGTTAAATGAAATAAATTTGAACTTTTATATTTTTTTTTCCTCAGGAGTAGATTTACCCTTCATATAATATTCTATATTTCATATTCTTATACTTTGTCTCTCATTTTGTTATTACAGTTATACTCTGTATTGGTTAAGCTTTTAATTATATATTGCAGCACTCTTTTGTGAAAATTTATAAATGAAACTCACTGAGATTCTTTGTTAAATAATTTGATTTCCATGGCAGTATGTGTAGATGGTAGAGGCTTCTCTGAGGCTCAGTGATAAAGAACCAGCTTGCCAAATGCAAGAGACACAGGTTTATCTCTGGGTCAGAAAGATTCCTTGGAGAAGGAAATGGCACCTCTTCCAGTATTCTTCCCTATGAAATTGCATGGACAGAGGAGCATGGCTACAGTCTATGAGGTCACAGAAGAGTCAGAGAAGACTTAGTGACTAAACAACAGCAACCATATGCAGATTGAAGCTTAACTGTCAAAATTGTACTCATGGTAAAAAGGCTTTCTCAAAAAAAAAAAAAAGAAAAAGAAAAAAAAAAAAAAAGAAAAAACTTCCCTCAAATATTAAGTCCTACATGACTTTTTCTTTTTCCTGCCATCCCCTTCAATTATGATGGTAACTCATATTCTAAATCTCATTAAATTTTATAATAATGTCATTTGTGTTTGTAGTTATAGCCTTGTATTGAATTTCACTTCAGTTCAGCCGCTCAGTCCTGTCCGACTCTTTGTGACCCCATGGACTGCAGCAGGCCAGGCCTCCCTGTCCATTACCAACTCCCGGAGCTTGCTCAAACTCATGACCATAGCGTAGGTGATGCCATCCAACCATCTCATCCTCTATCATCCCCATCTCCTCCTGCCTTTACTCTTTCTCAGCGTCAGGGTCTTTTCCAATGAGTCAATTCTTCATGTCAGTTGTCCATATTATTGAAGTTTCAGCTTCAGCATCAGTCCTTTCAAAGAATTTTCAGGACTGATTTCCTTTAGGATTGACTGGTTGGGTCTTCTTGCAGTCCAAGGGACTCTCAAGAGTCTTCTCCAACACTGGAGAAGCATCAAATCAAAGTTCAAAAGCATCAAATCTTCGGAGCTCAGTTTTCTTTACTGTCCAACTCTCACAACCATACCTGACTACTGGAAAAACCATAGCTTGTTGGCAAAGGAATTTCTCTGCTTTTTAATATGCTGTCTAGGTTGGTCATAGCTTTTCTTCCAAGGAACAGTATCTTTTAATTTCATGGCTGCAGTCATCATCTGCAGTGATTTTGAAGCCCCCCAAAATAAAATCAGCCACTGTTTCCACTGTTCCCCCATCTATTTGCCATGAAGTGATGGGACCAAATGCCATGATCTTAGTTTTCTGAATATTGAGCTTTAAGCCAACATTTTCACTCTCCTCTTTCACTTTCATCAAGAGGTTCTTTAGTTCTTCTTCAGTTTCTGCCATAAGGGTGGTATCATCTGCATATCTGAAGTTATTGATGTTTCTCCAAGCACTCATGATCCCAGCATGTGCTTTATCCAGCTCAGCATTTCTCATGATGTACTCTGCGTATAAATTAAATAAGCAGGGTTGTCAATATACAACCTTGATGTACTTGTTTCCCAGTCTGGAACCAGTCTATTGTTCCATGTCTGGTTCTAACTGTTGCTTCTTAACTTGCATACAGATTTCTCAGAAGGCAGTTAATGTGGTCTACTATTGAATTTATTCATTTTTTTTATTGGAACCCTTGCCTCCTTATCACATGATCTTCCCCAGTGCATATAATGAGTAAAATTTTATGAAATAAAAATAATTTTACTAGTGAGAATTTTCTGGCTGTCCCATCGTTAAGACTGCAGAGGGTGCAGGCTCAATTCTTGGTTGTGAAACTAAGATCCTAAAAGCCATGAGACACAGTCAAAAAAAATTTTGTTTTTATATTGACTGGTTTTAATTCAGATTATATGCTCATAATAGGCAGCAACTGTTTCTTTCTCTTGCAGTTTTTGGCTCATTCTTCAGAAGGGTAACATATTACACATATGCCTATTTAAAGATAACTTCCATATGACCAAGCAATCCCACTGCTGGGCATACACACCAAGAAAACCAGAATTGAAAGAGATGTGTACCCCAATGTTCATCTCAGCACTGTTTATAATAGCCAGGACATGGAAGCAACCTAGATGTCCACCAGCAGACTAATGGATAAGAAAGCTGTGGTACATATACACAATTGAATATTATTAAGCCATTAAAAAATACATTTGAATCAGTTCTAATGAGGTGGATGAAACCAGAGCCTATTATACAGAGTGAAGTAAGCCAGAAAGAAAAACATCAATACAGCATACTAACTCATATATACGGAATTTAGAAAGATGGTAACACTGACCCTATATACGAGACAGCAAAAGAGACACAGATGTATAGAAAAGTCTTTTGGGCTCTATGGGAGGAGGCAAGGGTGGGATGATTTGGGAGAATAAACATGTATATTATCATATGTGAAACGAATCGCCAGTCCAGGTTTGACGCATGATACAGGGTGCTTGGTGCTGGTGCACTGGGATGACCCAGAGGGATGGGATGGAGAGGGAGGTGGGGGAGGTTCAGGATGGGAAACATATGTATACCCATGTCGGATTCATGTGAATGTATGGCAAAACCACTATAATATTGTAAAATAATTAGCCTCCAATTAAATAAATTTATATTAAACAAATTTTAAAAAGATATTGTGAAATATGATGGATTAAAAAAAAATAATACAGCCTGCAAATATCAACTTTACAAGTCTAGCTTGTAAAATATTTTCTCAAAAATGTATACAGTCTGAAATCCCTTGATTGGTAAGCAGTTAACATTTCTAAAAAAGGGCATCCTCTGAGAGCCAGAGATGGGAACTGAAGCAGTTGGATGGTGAGATGATAGTCTGACTGACTACTGTGGTGTGGCCAGTGAAGAGAGTTTGGGTGGAGAGTCTAAAGTCAATGATAAACCCCAAGGTAGTTGAACAGTGTGTGAAAGAATGAATTAGAGAGCAAAGTCTTCTGACAATAAAAATGTTTACTGGGTTATAAATCCAATTCCACTCATGGCAGTAAAGAAACTAACTTTACACGGTTTTGTCCACAGAAATCAGTAGTGAGGTGAGACTTATGACATCTGGAAATTAGACCATTAAGGTACTTTTCCAGCATCTGGCCAATATTGAAAATGGTGTGGTTAGCATGGGTCACTGTGAAGAAATCTCTGCCAAGCTCTAGCAGGAGGGAATGCAGGGTCAGGAGAAGCTAATCCTTAGGGTTCTGGGCAGAGAACTCCAGATATGAGCTGCAGCTGAGATGTGCAACTAGAATCTCTAAGACTGGCATGCATGCATGCTCAGTCACTTCAGTCGTATCTGACTCTTTGCAACCCCATGGACTGTAGCCGCCAGGCTCCTCTGTCCATGGGATTCTCCAAGCAAGAATACTGGTGTGGGTTGGCATTCACTTCTCCAGGGGATCGTCCGAGCCCAGTGAGCTGGCTATAAACTGAAAGATGAATCCTGCAGACTCCATCTCGTGATCTTATGTGATAAACTACACCATCTTTTCTTTCAGTACCAGAATTTAGTCCCTAATGAGGAGTTAGTTGGCTAAGATCACAGTTCTAACAAGTAAAAGGTAGTATAAAGATTTGAACTCAGGTCTACTCACTTAAAATCTTGTTATTACCTTAAACTCTCTTCCATTTTCATCATTTTCTTGAAATGAGCATAAATCAAAAACAAAACAAACAAACAAAAAAACAACCCAGGTTTCCTGATCCTCTGTAAACACTATTAAATTAAAACTTTGAAAAGATGAAGATAGAAAAGGGATTTTTTTTCATTACAGATATAATTGAAAAATGGTCAGTGAAGCAAATTTTACATGATATGAATGGGCTTCGTTACAATAATAATCAGAAATGTCCAACTCTTTGCAACCTCGTGAGCCATAGGCTCTTCTGTCCATGAAATTTTCCAGGCAAGAATCCTGGGGTGGGGTGCCATTTCACATTCCAGGGAACCTTCCCAACCAGGGATTAAACTCACACCTCTTGCATCTCCTGCACTGGCAGGATGATTGCTTATCACTGGTGCTGAAGCAGGAAACCAGGTTCTGTTCGTGGAGCTGAGGAATGAACTCCACAAACTAGCAAACACTCACATAGGCACAGTTTATTTTATAAGATAGAGGTGCAAAGTCCTTAGCATAGACACTGACAGGGGGAGAAGAGTCCCCAAAAGGTGGGGATTACAACAGTTTTATATGTTTATTGGCATTGATCTGTACATTTTTGGTTGACTTGTAACTTTAATGTGCATGATTTTTGACCAATTAGTTTAAACTTCACAACATCCAGTTTGTCATTTTTATGGCTTTCTTGGATCCCCAAGTTTCTCAGTTTTTCCAAACATTATGACACTGTTCTTTGACACTTTCTTAAGACACCAGGCCATTATTCAGGGGCTAGATATATATGTTTTAGAGCTAATTGTCTACCTGGAGCTTTTCTCCTTGATAGACTAAACAGCAGTTCATGATTGTATTGTCCTGGGTCTGAATGTTTTATGACTTACCAGACCAAAGAGGCATTCCTCTGAATGCCTGGAAATTGGAAAAAGGAGTGAGATGCTTACTTGAGAAGAAAAAAAATTGAAAAAAAAAAAAAACACAAAACACAGGAATTGAGGTTTCAAAGTCTCACATCGTCTAGAAATTTCTGCCTCAGCACCACCTGAGAAGCCTCATGTTTGCAGATATAAATATTTTCACATGTTCTTAATAAATTTCATTGGGTTGTGAAGTGGTTTAGACAGTGATTGAGAGTTCCTCATATGTGCTATATTCTATGAACTATAAATAATTTGAAATCATGAGAGAAAATATTGAAGAAACAATAAAACACATTTGTCTAAAATTCCAATTCATATTAGAATTCTAATTCAAATAATCTGCTGTAAGCTCCAAGGTTTTTAATATGTTGTTTCCTTCAAGTGATATCTTGATTATAAAATCATCAGCACCAAAGGGATATTAAACATAAGTGAATAGGACCTAACCTAAATAAAAATCTGTTTAAGCAATTGTTCTCTCCTCCTAAAATTATAAAGAGTGCCTCCATGTTCCTTTCATAGCCAAAACCTAAGATAAAATGAATGCTTCTGAGAACTTTAAATTGTGTTGTTTTCACAACTGAATTAATTGCTAATTGAATACAGGCAGAGCATTATATGCAATTAATTAAGCTTTTGGAAAATATTTCACAGATTAACTAGCATAAAATAATTTGTAGCACTACACAATTGTGATAAACACTATTAAAATTTTGTTTAGAATATTATTCCAATTTATTTCATCAGTTCAGTTCAGTCACTCAGTCATGTTCGACTCTTTGTGACCACATGAATCACAGCATGCCAGGTCTCCCTGTCCATCACCAACTCCCAGAGTTCACTCAGACTCAATTCCATTGAGTCAGTGATGCCATCCAGCCGTCTCATCCTCTGTCGTCCCCTTCTCCTCCTGCCTCCAATCCCTCCTAGCATCAAAGTCTTTTCCAATGAGTCAACTCTTCGCATGAGGTGGCCAAAGTACTGGAGTTTCAGCTTTAGCATCATTCCTTCCAAAGAAATCCCACGGCTGATCTCTTTCAGGATGGACTGGTTGGATCTCTTCTTGCAGTCCAAGGGACTCTCAAGAGTCTTCTTCAACACCGCAGTTCAAAACCATCAATTCTTCGGTGCTCAGCCTTCTTCACAGTCCAATTCTCACATCCACACATGACTACTGGAAAAACCATAGCCTTGACTAGAAGGACCTTAGTCAGCAAAGTAATGTCTCTGCTTTTGAATATGCTATCTAGGTTGGTCATAACTTTTCTTCCAAGGAGTAAGTGTCTTTTAATTTCATGGCTGCAGTCACCATCTGCAGTGATTTTGGAGCTCCAAAAAATAAAGTCTGACACTGTTTCCACTGTTTCCCCATCTATTTCCCATGAAGTGATGGGAACGGATGCCATGATCTTCATTTTCTGAATGTTGAGCTTTAAGCCAACTTTTTCACTCTCCTCTTTCACTTTCATCAAGAGGCTCTTTAGTTCCTCTTCACTTTCTGCCATAAGCGTGGGAACCACCCTGCGTCTGAGGCCAGGGGCGGCCCCTGAGGCCAGGGGCGATGGCCAGGAGGAGTAACCCCACACCCGAGGCCAGGGGTGGCGGCTGGGAGGATCAACCCCACATTCAAGGAGCGGTGGCTGTGCGGGCACAGGAGAGCCTAGAGGAGCCATCCACATTAAAGATCAGGGAGGGTGGCAGTGAGGAGATACACCTCATCCAATGTAAGGAGCAGTGGCTGCACTTTGCTGGAGCAGCCGTGAAGAGATACCCCATGCCCAAGGTAAGAGAAACCCAAGTAAGATGGTAGGTGTTGCAAGAGGGCATCAGAGGGCAGACACACTGAAACCATACTCAGAAAACTAGTCAATCTAATCACACTAGGACCACAGACTTGTCTAACTCAATGAAACTAAGCCATGCCTGCAGGGCAACCCAATATGGGCGGGTCATGGTGGAGAGGTCTGACAGAATGTGGTCCACTGGAGAAGGGAATGGCAAACCACTTCAGTATTCTTGCCTTGAGAACCCATGAATAGTATGAAAAGGCAAAATGATAGGATACTGAAAGAGGAACTCCCCAGGTCAGTAAGTGCCCAATATGCTACTGGAGATCAGTGGAGAAATAACTCCAGAAAGAATGAAGGGATGGAGCCAAAGCAAAAACAATATCCACCCAGCTGTGGATGTGACTGGCGATAGAAGCAAGGTCCGATGCTGTAAAGAGCAATATTGCATAGGAACGTGGAATGTCAGGTCCATGAATCAAGGCAAATTGGAAGTGGTCAACAAGAGATGGCAAGAGTGAACGTCAACATTCTAAAAATCAGTGAACTAAAATGGACTGGAATGGGTGAATTTAGCTCAGATGACCATTATATCTACTGCGGACAGGAATCCCTCAGAAGAAATGGAGTAGCCATCATGGTTAACAAGAGTCTGAAATGCAGTATTTGGATGCAATCTCAAAAAGGACAGAATGATCTCTGTTCATCTCCAAGGCAAACCATTCAATATCATGGTAATCCAAGTCTATGCCCCAACCAGAAACACTGAAGAAGCTGAATTTGAATGGTTCTATGAAGACCTACAAGACCTTTTAGAACTAACACCCAAAAAAGATGTCCTTTTCATTATAGGGGACTGGAATGCAAGAGTAGGAAGTCAAGAAACACCTGGAGTACCAGGCAAATTTGGCCTTGGAATGCAGAATGAAGAAGGGCAAAGACTAATAGAGTTTTGTCAAGAAAATGCACTGGTCATAGCAAACACCCTCTTCCAACGACACAAGAGAAGACTCTACACATGGACATGACCAGATGGTCAACAAAATTTATTTCATACATTCATAGATAACATGATCACTATATATAGCATGCTAATATAACTAATACTTTGTTCCTCCCCTACAAAGGGAATGATATTTATGTTAATATATGATTCAACATATATGGTTTATGATTTAAACTATATTATGGGACCTTTCAGTTTATTTGTTTACTTATTTTCATTATTAACTAGTGTAATGCTATGAACCCAGTTGGGAGATGGAATCCTCTTTGGTGTTCTTTGGAGGATCAGGGGATGTGCTGACATAAATGAGGCAGAATGAAGAGGAATTAAAGCAGAATGAAGAGTTTTACAACAAATAATTCCTGTCTCTGACTTATTTCTGTATAGGGCAAAAGAAAACATATGCAAATAGATTTCACCTAAAGTGAACATGGTAGGATAAAATCAAAGAAAATATATTTTTTTTATCAATTTACAAAGGTTCAATTTTATATTAATTGTTCTGGCTACAATCATTCATTTGTTGTTCAATAAGTATTTTCAAATTGAATTCTCAGGTCAAACACTGTAAGTGGCACAGTAGAAAAACTGGTGAACAGGATAGTAAGTGTCAGGCTTTTATGGAATATTTAGACATGGAGGGAGGTTTCTTATTTATTTTTATTTATTTATTTACTACTTATTTCTATGTATTATGATGGAATATTTACAGGATGATGCAAGTACATAAAAAGTGCATGAACAAAACTTATTTGATACAGTAACACTCTCTCCTGACTGAGCAAGCCTATTAAGCCTATTGTTTAAAAAAAAAATGGAGCCTATAGGGAAGTAAGTTTAATTGACATGGATAGAGCAGTTGCTCTTCTCATGATACCTCACTAGGGCCTCTCAGGAACAGAGAAAAGAGATGTAAAAAAGACCTTTTGTGCAAAACAGCAAAGAGACCCTATTGCTACTCTTCCTTAGTTAGGAGAGAAGATTAAGATCATTAAGGCCTGCTCCCTACACTCAATTTAGGTGCAATTGAAAATAATGGGAAACATTCAGAGGGTTGTACTGGTGGGTTATAGGAACTTATGTCAAAGTACTAGAGCTTCAGCTCTCAGAATCTTTAGAGATTTAAAGAACAAAGGTCAAGAAACAGGGTAGAAAAGCTGTCAGCCTCAGTTTCACCGTTTCTTAAGAAAGAAATTTCCTGCTAATGATTTTCCTGAAGACACTTTTTACATCTTTGTTCCTAAGGCTGTAAATTAAGGAATTTAACATAGGTATAATCAATGTATAGGATACAGAGGTCACTTTATCAATAGTCATTGAATGGCCAGTGCCAGGGTGCAAATAAATGAAGATCAGGGTACCATGGTAGATAGAGACCATGGTCAGATGGGACGCACAAGTGGATAATCCTTTTCTTCTTCCCTTGGCAGAAGGTATTTTAAGAATAGTTGCTATGATGAAGATATAAGAGAGGAGAACTGTTAGAAGGCAGAGGGCTTCCACTAAACTAGTGAAGACCAGCAGTACAATGTCATGGATGTAAGTGTCAGTGCAGGACAGAGAGAAGAGAGGGGAGGTGTCACAAAAGAAATGGTTAATTTCACTGGAGCAGAAAGACAGGTGAAATATATTTGTGGTGTGGATGATTGAGCTCATGGCACCTCCCAGAAATGCTCCAATTGCAAGCTGGCAGCAAATCCTCTTGGACATAATAATGGTGTAAAGCAGGGGGTTGCAGATGGTTATGTGCCAGTCATAAGCCATAACAGTCAAGAGAAAAGACTCTGTGTCCACCAAACAGCAGAAGAAATATAACTATGCAGCACAGTCATTGTAAAAAATGGTCTTTTTTATCAGAAAATAAGTCCACAAGTAACTTGGGGGCAATGACTGAAGAGCAGCAGGCATCTACGAAAGACAAGATGCAGAGAAAAAAGTACATAGGGGTGTGCAAAGGGGGACTGGCTGTGAATAATAAAATCATCCCAAGGTTTCCCATCAGGGTAACAGAGTAGATGACAGAAAAACAGCAAAAAGATCACTCTGCAGTTCTGGGTGATCATTGAATCCCAAGAGAAAGAACTGTGTCTTCACAGTGCTGTTCTCCACCTCCATTCTCTGCAGGGTTCCTGGAGGTTGGAATTTTGACCAGGTACTGATATTTATAATAACCTGAAGAGTCAGAAAAAATAAATATGAAAACGGATAAAGTAATTAGAACATTAATTCTAAATCCACTTGGGCATCCTGATAACCCCTAGGCATATGAACAGTAAGCACAGAAAATGTACATATTTCCAGTTGAACAGATAAATTACTGCTTCTATTCCTTAAAGCTGTAATTTTCCTCATTAAATGACACAGCATCAAACCAGTGGGTGAACTCTGACCTCTGAACCTCTTACTTTCATTTACTCTTTCATCTTTCACCAATGTGAATGATCATGGTTAATCACATTACATATAGCAAACTCTGAGTAATTCACTTCTGTTCCACTTTGCAGTATTTTTTTACTTGCACAACAAATTAAAGTATTTCTATTTCAGTTGAAACCTTGCCTAGTTAGAGGGGTCAAAGTACTTTATCTTTCATATATTGAGAAGCATTTTTGCCTCTGAGGAACAAAGGAACTTCTAAGAGTTGCTTGTAAAATAGAAAGAGAAAACATTCAGAATTAGTTACTGAATTAGTAACAGAATTAGCAACTGAATCCTAATTCTATTGCTCAGCAGTTGCAATTCTTTAGGCAGGCCAGGTAATCACTAAGTTTAAGTTTCATCATCATTAGTATGAAAATGACAGTGCCTGTCTCATCAAATTATATGTTAAATGAGTTTTCTTCTTCAGTTAAATGTATTTAGCATCTCATTGATTCACTCTTCTAAAGCTGGCAACATATTAATTGTAGTTATTACATCCATTTTTTTTTTTTTTTAGATTATAAGCCAAGCTATGGAATCTAACTAGAGAAATTTTCATGCTTGGACAATTACTGAATTAATTCAGGCAATATAATGATAGTATTCAGGAATATTTCAATGTTTAATGATAAATTGTAATAGATGTTTAAAAAGGGTCATCTACCCACTTTTTTAAATGATGCCTGCATTCTCTTGTCATTGCACTAGTCTACAGCTCTGTAAATTGTAAATGACCCAGAGAAACACACATGATACTTGTTTATAGACAGGTACATTTTTTTCCCAGCATACAGACAACTGATTTGCTCTGTAGTGGTAAGGCAGTTTTGTATCTATTATCAGTTTATTTGTGAATTCCTGATTTATAATATTGTGATTCTTTGAATTATCATTTGTAACACTTATAGTATCTTAATGAATGAAATAAGTAAAATCTTTTACATGTGCACATTTTATATAAAAGTACAAAGTTCGTATGTATATATATATAGTGAAAGTGAAAGTAGCTCAGTCATATCTGACTCTTTGTGACCCCATGGACTATACAATCCATAGAATTCTCCAGGCCAGAATACTTCAGTGGGTAGCCTTTCCCTTCTCCAGGGGATCTTCCCAACCCAGGGACTGAACCCATATCTCCTGCATTATAGGCGGATTTTTTTATCAGCTTTATCACCAGGGAAGCCCATATATATATAAACATACATATATATATACATTGTATGTCATATATAATGTGTGTGTGTATATATATATATATACATATGTATATATAATACATATATAATTTTTCCTTAACAACCTATATCACACACAGCTCCTACAAATTCAACATTTGCGTAATGTCAGATTTGAATATATTTTCATTTTCATTTTATATACTCTATCTCAGATTATGATCTAACCACATTACCACAACCTTATCCTCCTATTTTTTCTCAATTTGTTCCAGATTTTTAATAAAACTGAATGTCTTTTAAATCTTTTCATACATTCAGAATTAATAGGCATAATGCAACTATTTACAAAGCTATTCTTTGGGTATAGAAAATGAACTATGGGTAGAATAAAGATTGTGGATTCTGGATTACTTAATGTCTATTTTTCTACATTTGTTCTGTTAGCTAAATTAACAGCTTCCCAGGTCACTGGAGTAGTAAAGAATCTGTCTGCCAATGCAGGAGATGAAAGAGATAAATTAGAGTAAATGTGAAAATCTGGCATGGATACATTGCCATTTTATAATTTTCAAAGTGCTTTCTCATCTAACTTAATTCTCACAGCTCTTTAAAATATGTTGACCACCTCTACTGAAAAAGAACTGATGATTTCAACCCAGTGAACAATCCAGGATTGCATAATTTTGCAATCAAAGAGTCAGGGCTAGAGTTTGGACATTCTGGATCACTGGGCACTCTTCAATAAATACTATCTCCCCAGAAATGGAAATATTAGAGATAGTGGTACTTAAAAGATTCACATAACCAAGACAGTTATTCCCCAAAATTCAATGTGCTGAATTGGATATAGGGATATTAGCTTAAAGCTAGCATAAATCTTGATTCAGAGTTTGTGCCCCACCAGGTTTACATCTTTTGACACAGTATCAGAGAAGATGTACTGTGGTTGTTGAAAGCATGGATTATAAATCCAGTGTGTCTGACTCTTCCACTTCATATTCGTATGACTTCAGCAAAATTTCAACAACTATATGATTTCATTTTCTGATATGTAAATTACATATTTCAGTGACACTTGTCTACAGGGTAATGATGAGGATTAAATGAACTAATATGTGTATGTTCAACCGTATTTTTCACAGAGTGAATATTCAATGTGTGATGTGTATGTGCTTAGTGTGTCCAGCTCTTTGCAACTCCATGGATTGTAGCCCATGAAGCTCTTCTGTCCATGGAATTTTCCAGGCAATAATGCTGGAATGGGTTGCCATTTCCTCCTTCAGAGGATCTTCCCAACCCAGAGAGCAAACTCAATTTTTTTTGCCCCCTGCATTGACAGGTGGATGCTTTACCAGTGCACCACCTTGAAAGCTAATATTATTAAGCTATTGAGACAAGTTTGAACTTCTCGAGAAATTAATACTTATTTTATTATCAACCAGGATTTCCTATTTCCTCTAAGTAAAGGGTTAAACAAAGAAGGAAAGCATCACTGATCTACTAGTTAATTCATTGGAATTATCCTTTTATAAAATACAGATGGCTTCCTCCTTAGAAAATATTAACTCTTCTTGAATGTTAGCCCATCTGTTTTGTTCTGCAAACACAGAGACAGGACTGTCTATTGACTAAGGAGTGGAGAAATTGCCACTCTCTGAAGGCAAGAAAAAGATACAATTGTATCTTTTCTGAGCTATTCTTTCTTTTTGTAATAATGAAAAATGACTATTCAAAGCTGAAAGTGAAAGTGAAGTCGTGTCTGACTCTTTGAGACTCAATAAACTGTAGCCTACCAGGCTCCTCTGTCCATAGGATTCTCCAGGCAAGAGTACTGGAGTGGATTGCCATTTCCTTCTCCAGGGGATCTTCCTGAACCAAGGATAGAACTGGGATCTTCTGCATTGTAGGCAGTGACATCAAATAACGAGACTCATCTTTAGGGACAATGTTTAAATAAGCTAGAGGCCTTGACCATGAGAAACAAACACTTGCTGAGGTTGTTTTTCTATCAAACCTCCTATTTCTATTCACAGATGTACAGGACCTGAAGAGAACAATTTATACAGAGAATATTAAGTGTAATAATATTTAAAATTTATTACACACTTCAAGTCTGAAAGAAAATTTTAAGATTCAAAAAACAAATATAAAAGCTAAGTAGAACAAATGGAAAGGGAAAAGAAAACAGGAAACAAAAAAATAGACTCCATTTAGGAGCCAACTACTATCTTTTTATGTACTTGGCAGGTGAGCATGGAAACAGGATTTTTGGAAGAGTTTAGCAAAATCATCTATTCCTGCAGGAATTTCTCTTTATTGATACTAACCACTACTTAATTTTTTTTCTACTCCCTTAAAAACATTCTTCTAACCCCACCCTAGCACTGTTACTTGGGTGTTGATAACTGATGGCATCAATGCAATTCTGTAAGAGAAGATGGATAATATAATAAACAGATTGAGTCAGCCTTAATGGATATGTACATGCTTTAAAAAGAAATAATAGGTGATTAGAACAGTGTTAACATTTAGATTCTTAATCAGATTCCAATATAGTGAGAATTGTTTTAATATCATGTGTCAAATGTCTGGGGTTTTTTTGCTGTTATTGTTTTTGTTAGACATATCTTGATCATTTAAAACTTGTGTTACTCTGGGAATATTTATTCTCAAACTATCAGTTTCTACATATAGAATAAGTGATTATGAACTTAAAAGAACTTAAAATCCCATCAAGTTCTAATACCCTGGTAAGAATACTTACCAGATCATTATCTTTTTCATTCACCTTCTCTCTATACTGTGTCAGCAGTGGTTCATTTTTCACAGGGAAAGTCAATTTTGATACTTAAAGAGAAAAATTAACCTACTGCAATACTTTTTTTAAAAAAAATCTGATTTGAATCTCCTTCTGTGTTCATAGAAGAAATTTGTGCTTCCCTCAAGAAGACTGCTGTTTCCGAGGATAACTCAAGACCTTTTATATTTCTCTGAGGCTTTTGAGACTAGTTTTCTGATTTCACATCAGATCCCAGGAACACACACTGATACCCCATTCCCTGTGGGAATATTTGCCTGCATAATTACAGTTCTACTGAGAAATTGTAAAAACACAAAATTAAGTGATGTCATATGTTTTCCTACATGTTAAGAATGTCTCAGGGAAATATATTATTATATTGTGGCTCACGAAAATGGTATGTTATTATATGTAAAATCGTATTATATATTTGCTATATAATTTTATTTTACCTGCTCAAAGCAATTTATCAAGCAATTAACAGGCTATACTAGGATGGTGGAATAAACTGGTATAGCCTTAAATTGGTGCAGTGATGCTCAGGCCAAAGCTGTGACAGCATCTTTGAGGAGGAAGAACAGGAAGAGAAAGACTCTGAGTTCAGGAGCTTCTGATGATTCAGTGACAATGGTCTTTCTCACAGGAGTGCCTTCTATCGTATGTCAGGTCTGGGAAACCAAATGAAAAATTTTGTGTTTCTTCTGAAAAAAAAAAAAAAAAAAGGAGAAAACATGTTTCTATTAACTTCAGAAAATTATAGGCATCAAACACTGTCTTTTTTTTTTTTTTTGGCTTTATTTTTTTATTTTTATTGAACACTCTTTAAAAGGCAATCATCAAATAATTCAAAATTTTCAATGTCCTAGTGGATCGCACTGACTAAAAGATTAAAATTCAAGT
>SJYT01066999.1:115736-153021 GCA_006410635.1 Cephalophus harveyi | reverse complement strand
CTTATGGCAGAAAGTGAAGAAGTAAAGAGCCTCTTGATGAAAGTGAAAGAGGAGAGTGAAAATGTTGGCTTAAAATTAAATATTCAGAAAACTAAGATCATGGAATCTGGTCCCATCATGTCATGGCAAATAGATGGGGAAACAGTGGAAACAGTGTCAGACTTTTTTCTGGGGGGGCTCCAAAATCACTGCAGATGGTGATGGCAGCCATGAAATTAGAAGACGCTTACTCCCTGGAAGAAAAGTTATGTCCAACCTAGATAACATTTTCAAAAGCAGAGACATTACTTTGCCGACTAAGGTCCGTCTAGTCAAGGCTATGGTTTTTCCTGTGGTCATGTATGGATGTGAGAGTTGGACTGTGAAGAAGGCTGAGCACCGAAGAATTGATGCTTTTGAACTGTGGTGTTGGAGAAGACTCTTGAGAGTCCCTTGGACTGCAAGGAGATCCAACCAGTCCATTCTGAAGGAGATCAGCCCTGGGATTTCTTTGGAAGGACTGATGCTAAAGCTGAAACTCCAGTACTTTGGCCACCTCATGTGAAGAGTTGACTCGTTGGAAAAGACTCTGATGCTGGGAGGGATTGGGGGCAGGAGGAGAAGGGGACGACAGAGGATGAGATGGCTGGATGGCATCACGGACTCGATGGACGTGAGACTGAATGAACTCCGGGAGTTGGTGATGAACAGGGAGGCCTGGCGTGTTGTGATTCATGGGGTCGCAAAGAGTCGTACATGACTGAGCGACTGAACTGAACTGAGGTGCTTCAGAGAGGAGTTAAAGCAGAGGATATGGGGAAGGGATCTGTCTTGGGAAGACCCCATAGGGTCCTGCTCAGTTACAGATAAAGACCTATGAAGAACTGGGGTGGATGCAGGGTGGGAGGATAAAGGTAGGCGTGTCAGTGAGTGTTCAAGATGAAAGATGAACAAGATGGAAACCAACCTGGCTGTGAGAAAAGGTTCCTATTGGGACAGAGGGGTATGTGATGGGAAAAGCAGGTTGGGGCTACTTGGCACTCACATTGGTCCTGATTGTACTGAGGCAGGAGGCTTGGCTTTGCAAGCTGCAGAAGATGATATTTCTCTTAAATTAAATGCACCAATGTTTATTTCTCAGGGACTGATAAACTTTGAGCAATCTGTTAAAACATCAAGATAACTCACAAGATTCTCAATTCTTTGGTCTTGAGTTGTGTCCTTTAATCATCTGCTCCTTGCTTACTGGTTCCAATCAGCAGTACTTTAATCCTATCACGACATTGGGAGTTGGTCAGCAAGAACAGTATCTTACTTGTGACTCCTCATTTTTCACTCTCACTGTTACTGAATTTTTGCAAATGTATCAAATGTGTGTGTCTTTTTTTTTTCTCTTAAAGATGAGGATTTAAAACAGTTATCTGTGTTTAATAGTAAATTCTTGGTGTTAGCTGTAGTGTGGGAAAAAGTGTTGGGAATATGTGTGTTGATAAGACAAGGGACACTGTGAAGAAGTAAAAGTCTTTGATTAGCTGATAGGAGAGAAGGGAGACAAAAGGCCAGGCATGAAGCAGAAAAGGCCTAGAAGTTCTGAGGCAGTGCCCTCAGCCTGGTGGACCCCAGGGCAGAGGGTGTGGAGAAAACTGGAGGGCCTTGGGGAGGGTGGGGCATGCAGCCTGCACTGCTGCTTCAATTATTTTGAAGTAGAAAGAACAGAGAGCGGATGAACGGGGAAGGGATGAGAAAATGGATTTTGAGCAAGTTTTAGGACCCAAGGAAAGTCTCAGAGGAAAGGAGAGAAGATTCTAGCTTGAGCATTGTCACTCATGAGTAATTGGATTTGGCTTGGGCCACTCTGAGAAAGCCAGAGTGGTGACCCACATCAAGATATCTCACCAGCAATGTGGGTGTTCTGGTATTACTCTGGATGTGTTCCAGTGACATCTGTGCCAGGCACTGTGCTTGGTCATGGAGATCCCATGTAGTATGTAAGTAGTCATCGCCCTGAAGGAGTGTGGTCTCTGGTGGGACAGTTAGCGGGAAATACTGCTACTGGATGAAGAGTTGTAGGAGGAGAGGGAAGGAGAAAGGATCATGGTGGAGAGGACAATTCTTGGGGTGGAACTGGGTTGAGGGATAGCTCATGGCAGTGGTTGAATTGTTGAGTATATACCCTCAGGGATAAATTGGAATTAAGGAATCAATTTATCCAGGTCTCCAGGTCCAAATCCTTATTTAGGTGGTGACATGTGATTTAGGTTCCTGTTGGTCATCTAACGGAGGTGAAAATCTTCATCCCTTGATGGTATCCAGAGAACTCTGTCTGGCATTTTGAGGTTTGGCAGCAAAGTAATTTGTGGAAGTCCTTAAATCAAGAGCCATGGGGAAAGAAATTTGCTTAATTGAGCAAATTCATCTCTTTTCTACATGGGATTACTCAAGAGTGGTGTCGTGGTGACAGCTGCTGTTTGTCTGACTTTGTCCTGTTCAGAGCAACATAGATCCTTTCAGTTAACCCCTCAGCAGCCCAGGCAGGTGTTATTATCTCCAGGTGTTCTCCTCACTTTCCAGAGATCAATACTGAGAGGTTATGTGACTAGTTCAAGGTCATACAACCAGAGAGTGGTAAAACCTAGAGTCTGACACAGGAAGATTTCCACTTGAGGTACACCAAGTACAATTTTTTCTCTTTAAATTTTAAAAAATAGTGGTAAAAATGCACAAACCATAAATTTACCATCTTAACCACTTTTAAGCATTTGATTCAGGGTTGTTATGTACATTTACATTATTATACAATCTATTTTCGGAACCCTTTTCATCCTGCATTAGTGTGTCATTAAACACTAACTCTCCAGTCCCTTTCCAGCCCCTGGGAATCACAGGGCCACTTTGTTTCTTTCCAAATTTGACTGCTCTGAGTACCTTCATGTAAGTAGAATCATACAGTATTCGTCCTGTGTCCATTTTACACCCCCTCCCTCACCATCAGTGTGTAAGGGCCCAGTTTCTTCACATCCTTGCCAAACCTTCTCTTTCCTTCTTTTTTCCCCCCATATTAGTTCCTCTAAAATGTGTGAGGTGGTGTCTCATTTCCCTAATGGTTAGTGATGTTGAGTTTCTTGTTCAAGCAGAATTTTACAGAGGACCTCTCAGGTAGGATGTCATTATCTGGGTAAGCCCCAGTGCTAATTTCCTTAGTGATTTCTGTAGGGAATAACTGTAGGATAAATGACCCAACATCTTTTAAGCCAGTTTGGTAATAAAACTCATAGATTTATACTTTTGTTTTGGAAGGAAATTGAGACCTAGAAATATTAAGGGTCATGAACATACTGAACTGGAATGGAGTAGGGGAGCAGGGGGGAGTGGACCTTCAAGGCCCTGGGTCCTCATTACCACTGCTGGGAGTAGAATCCAGTCTTCTGACTCCTGGACCAGGGTCTTTTAGGCATGCCAGGCAGGGTTTGCACAATCTGAAGCTGTCTCTTATTGCTTATTTAATAATCCATAGACATTCATTTATTTAACATGTAATTCTTGAGCATCTTCTCTACACTATAACTATATTGTGCGAGGAATAAAGCAATAAGTATAAGAAATCTGATCTCCACTTTTACAGGTTGTTATCATCTCGCCTTGAAAATTTCCTAACTCTGGCAAAATCAGTAAATTGATCTTTATCTTTGGGCTATCTCTGCATATTAATTATTATCACTTACACAGTGCATACTGAATTTGAATGGGGTTTTGTGGGGTGACCTTCTATATAGTTACTGTTTTCTCTTATTAAAATTAATAAGTAATTTGCAGAGAAATAATTTGAGATTATGTAAATATCATACTTCACACCAAACTTTTACCCATTAGTTTTAAATTCCATGGATAATTTTCTAACTCTATTGTTCCTTCTATCTATGTTTGTTTGTATTCTAGAATGGAAAACTTTCCCTTCTCTCCTGTTTATGTTGCAGTAAGGATTCATGGATTCACTGATTATTTAATGGGTTATGATTAATTGCCATATATTTTTATTTTTATTCTAAAGGTGAGATTGTTTCTTTTATTTATTTATTATTTCTGGCTGTGCTGGGTCTTTATTGTTGTGTGTGGGCTTTCCTTGTGGAGAACAGGGGCTACTCTCTAGTTGTGGTTTGTGAGCAGTGGTCTCTCTTGTTTCAGAGCATGGGCCCTAGAATGAGTGGGCTTCAGTAGTTGCAGTTCTTGGGGCTCAGCAGTTGCAGCTTAGGGGCTCTAGAGTGCTGGCTCAGTGGTTATCTTGTGACATATTGTATCCTCCTGGACCAGGGATCAAAGCTGTCTTGGCTGTATTGGAAGGAAGCCCCATTTATTTATTTCTGTGCTTGAAGTATCCCAGGTTTGTCCAGTGAGAGCCCTTCAAGCTGACTTCCCTGTCCTTTCTACAAATCCTCATGATTCTGTTGAAAAAAATTTGCACAACATGAAAGTTGGGAATTACAATTTATTTGAGGCAAAATGAAGACTGCAGTCCGGGAGACAGCCTTAGAGAAACGGCTCCAGGGAGGCAAGAGGAGAAGCTAGGATATATAGGAGTTTTGCAACAAGGGCAAGTAGTCAGGAACATCAAAATAATACTGTAAATTAAAGAAAATCGAATATCCCAAGTTAAGGAATTTAGCGCTTTTCTATGTATGGGAAGACAAGAATCTGGGCTCACTGAAGTTATTCCTTTGATATGTATCCCTGTTATCTGGAGCCAGTATTCTGTGTTTTCATATGCTGAATTTCCTTAGGGCTCATCACAGGGAATGGCTGCAGAGAGTGGCTGCAGTCTTTTGCTGCTAGAAGGCAGGTATTCTTTTCCTTCCTGAATTTTCTCAGGGCTCGCCAGCTCTTGCTGACGTTTGTGACATCCTTGTTTACTAATATTGCAGGAAATATTTAATTTCTTAAAATAATTTCATCTCTCAATTCCTTGAGCACTTCCTTATTTTATGGTGCAAGGTGTTCCAGGCCTGGCTTGTACTTTCTCTGGCTGTTGTTTTTCACCTACTACTGGAAATGCCTGGGGCTTTGCTCACCTGGTTCATACTAGTTATAGCAGCACCCACAGATATTCCCCTTTTGGAACCAGTGTTGTGACCTGACCTGTACTTGTAGTACTTAGGATTGTGAGAAGAGTCTCAGCAACAACGATTAGGGAACTTTGAAAAGGTAAGGTTTATTACTCACTTGTCCTGGAGGGCACAAGGCACATGTTGGGTGACACAGTGATGTCCTGGATGAAAGAGAGAGAGTTGAGTTCAGTTCACTCAGTAGTGTCCGACTCTTTGCATCCCCATGGACTGCAGCACGCCAGGCTTCCCTGTCCATCGCCAACTCCCAGAACTTACTCAAACTCATGTCCATTGAGATGGTGATGCCATCCAACCATCTCATCCTCTGTCATCTACTGGGGTCCAGCCCTGGTGGATCCAGGGTAATTCAAAGCAGTGATGGAGTCGGTGCCTGGGAAAGGACTAATTAGAAAAGTGAGATTAAGAAAGTGGGAAATTTAGAGGAGGAAAGAGGCTGTATTCCTTGGTTTACATAGAAAGCCAATAAAGCCCTGAGACAAGGGACTTGAACCATCTACGTAGGGCCACAGGCACCTGCTTGAATAGTGGAGGGTGCCCCACCTTGGGCTCCCTCTCGTGTGGGTCTTAGAAACCCGAGCAAATAAGTAGACATGACTAGCCTCTATGCCTCAGACAGGAATCAGCCAGAAAATAGAGTAAGAAAGAAAAGAAGACATGGGGGAACCAGTCTTTCCAGAAACTGGCCCATCCTTTATTGTCTGGAAAAGCTTTTTATACTTTTGGTTGTACATAGAGATCAATGGATAATACAAAATTATGCAGGGTCAGCAGCCCTGACTCTTATCGAGACCAGGCTTTCTGTCTGCATACCTAGCTGAATACACAAGTCTTAGGTGACTTATATCATCTTCTGGCCAGGAGGCCTATTAGCATTTTACGGCCCTTTTCTGATAAGGGTCTGTCAACCAGAAAACTTATTTGCCTTAAAAGTGTTGTTCTTTCCAAAGTCTGGTGCCACTCTCAGAAAACACTAAATAAAGTTACATTCTTACATAGCAAGGACACAACGATTTATAACAAAGAAAGAGGAGTACAGTGATTTATAACAAAGAGAAAGTTCATTAACTCAAAAGTCTAGTGTTGCTGACATCAAAACTACTATATTCCTTTTTCTATATCCCAATTACATTGATTAATATCCTTCAGGTGCCTAAAAGATAAAGAATATGGAGGCCTGGCAGCAGTCATTGACTCAACAGTGAAACCCATCACCAATATAATTTTTTACTTTTTAGAAAAGGCTCTATATCTTTAAGATGCTTTAAGCTTCGTGCCTCTCGCAGTTGGGGGGCTGTAAACAATAACAAGTTGTAAAAGTCCGGACATACCGGTCAAGTAAGTTAGAAAGCTATCAGAGGGGTTTAAGCCGAGACTTTGTTTTTACGCCCAGGAGACTTATTGACTGGAGCTCTAAGTTAATTCCTATTAGAGGAAGGTGGTGGGGGATAGTCCCTGTTAATGTCAGAAGTGTAAGTGAAAAGCATAATGCAGTACGGCAGGCAGACTCTGGTTTTGGGGGTAGATGCTCTGGAACAGAGGGTCTCCTGAGACTAGATCCGGCCTTTGTGTATGCCGAGCCTCCTTCCTCATGACCTTTGCCATGGTGGAGTTCCTTACGCTGGCTCCCTGTCCATCGCCAACTCCCAACAACTCCCAGCGTCTTTTCCAGTGAGTCAGTTCTTTGCGTCAGGTGGCCAAAGTATTGGAGTTTCAGCTTCAGCGTCAGTCTTTCCAATGAATACTCAGGACTGATTTCCTTTAGGATGGACTGGTTGGATCTCCTTACAGTCCAGGGGACTCTCAAGAGTCTTCTCCAGCACCACAGTTCAGAAACATCAATTCTTCGGCACTCAGCTTTCTTCATAGTCCAACTCTCACAACCATACCTGACTACTGGAAAAACCATAGCTTTGACTAGATGAGCATTTGTCAACAAAGTAATGTCTCTGCTTTCTAATATGCTGTCTAGGTTTGTCATAGCTTTTCTTCCAAGGAGCAAGCATCTGTTATTTTCATGGTTGCAGTCACCATCTGTAGTAATTTTGGAGCCCAAGAAAATAAATTCTGTCTCTGTTTTCACTGTTTCCGCAACCATTTGCCGTGAAGTGATGGTACCGGATGCCATGATCTTTGTTTTTTTAATGTTGAGTTTTAAGCCAGCTTTTTCACTCTCCTCTTTCACTTTCATCAAGAAGCTCTTTAGTTCCTCTTGACTTTCTGCCATAAAGATGGTGTCATGTGCATATCTGAGGTTATTGGTATTTCTCCCAGCAGTCTTGATTTCAGCTTGTGCTTCATCCAGCCAAGCATTTCATGTAATCTGCATATAAGTTAAATAAGCAGGGTGACAATATATAGCCTTGATGTACTCCTTTCCCAATTTGGAACCAGTTCGTTGTTCCATGCCTCATTGGGGTTGAGAGTGTGGTGTCTAGTATTCAGCAGGTTCACTCTTTATTGGTTAATTAAAACATGAGAGTGGGAATTAAAAGAACAGGAAGGGAGAAGCAAGCAGGCAGTGAGATAGTCTGTTATCATGTTAACCTGAGCTTTCTACAAAAGGGGATTTCGTGGGTGAGCTGGCCTGGCTCTTTATATAGTCTTGTAGCTGGCATGTGTTCACTGGAGGTGAATGTAGATATTCTTAAGACTTCAAGTCTAGGAGGAAGCATCTCAAGTAACCCTGAGAAAAGTGCTCTGAGGAGGTGAGGGTGTAGAGCCCAGTTATATAGGAGTTTTACCCTAAAGGACAGGTAGTCTGAATGTCAAAATATTATTCTTAATGAAAGAAAACCAGCTATCTCAAATTAAAGAATTTAGTGCTTTTCTTTGAATGGGAAGATGCAGGAACCTGGGCTCATGGAAATCATTCCTTTGATATGCACCTCAGTTATCTGGGGCCAGTATCCTGTGTTTTGTCATCCTGAGCTCCCTCTGGGGTCACTATTGGGGGTTGCTGCAGTTTGACCCTGTTGCTGGGAAGAACTGAGGGCAGGAAGAGGAGGGGCAACAGAGGATGAAATGGTTGGATAGCATCATCAGCTCAATGGGTATGAGCTTGAGCAAACTCCGGGAGATCGTGAAGGGCAGGAAACCCTGGCGTGCTGCAGTTCATGGCAATAAGTCAGACATAACTGAGCGACTGAACAGCAACAACATATAGCAGGGTTTTTTGTTTGTTTGTTTGTTTCCTTCCTGTGTTCCCAAAGGATTCACCAGTTCACTCACTCAGAGGGAGGTGGCTGCAATCATTGATGACTCTGGCATCCTTTGTTTACTGTTGTGGGAAGCAGTATTTTATTTCTCAACTGTAAAAGTTCTCATCATGAGAAAATTATTTTGTAATTGTGTAGGTTAAAGAAACAAAGCCTCTAACATTTGGGCGCTGGAATGTTCTTTGCAACTGGTGTGTCTTTGCTTTTAGGACCTCTCCAGTGTATAGAGCTAGGGCATATATATGAATGTGTTGTTGTTTAGTCATTAAGTTATGTCTAACTCTTTTCTGACCCCATGCATGGTAGCCCGCCAGGCTCCTCTGTGCCTGGGATTTCCCAGGCAAGATACTGGACTGGGTTACCATTTCCTTCTCCAGGGCATCTTTCTGACCCAGGGATCAAATCCATGTCTTCTGCATTGGCAGGTGGATTCTTTACCACTGAGCCACCAGGGATGCCCATATACTTCCCAAATGTAGACGTTTCTTTTTAATAAAGCCATTAATATAGGGTTCTAATTAGACAGAGATTGTTACTGAGTCCAGGCTCACTATGCTCACCTCACAATAGACTGATGAATCTGACAGACAGCTGCTGAGGCAAGGTAGAGACTTTAATTGGGGAACTGACAGACAGAGAAGATGGCAGGCTAGTGCCTCAAAATAACCACCTTATTGGGGTCTGGATGCCAGGTTCTTTGATAGATCACAGAGAAAAAAACAATAAGAAGCTAAAGTCAAAAGTCAAAATAGAGAGGGAGAGGCAGTAAAATAAAAGGGTCTTCAGTCTTGTAAAACATCTCCAAGGGAATGGCCAGCCTTTGGAAGGGGTGTTTTAATCTCTTCTACTCACAGGTGGGCAGGGACAAGCTATCTCTCCATGAGCTGAACAAAGGCACTGTAGTTTACAGTCAAGCAAAAGGGCAAGGGTTCTTTGAGGCAGGCCATTGTGTATGATTTTAATAATAAAAGCAAGTCACCGAAAGAGTTTCCAACATGAAGTCAGAATTGGCTTCTTCTCTGCAACAAGATGTATAGTTTGAATTTATGTCTCTCTTCTTTTTTCTTAATTTTTAACAGGTGGATAAATCCCTTGTTTAAAATTGGTTACAAACGGAGATTAGAAGAAGATGACATGTACTCAGTGCTTCCGAAAGATCGTTCCCAGCACCTTGGAGAAGAGCTGCAAGGGTGAGCACAGGCAGCAGGGAGAAGGGGAGGGAGAGTGAGAATTTCCACGTTTTGGGTGGGCTTTGCCTTCCTCTGGGTTCTTCTGAGCCTCCTGCCCTGACACTGCACACTCACCCCCCTCAGGCTGACCCCGGTCTTAGTCCACTTTGGATGCTTGGGGAGCCTGTATTCCCTGTGCATCAGTGCAAGAGGAGGGAGCCCACAGCTGAGGCCTTGGAGGCTGAACTCTGTCCCTAGAGGTGGGATCCCTGGAGTGCTACTGAATCCAGGCTCACTCTGCTCGCCGCATGACAGGGCAATGAATCTGAGAGACAAGGTGTTGAGGCAAGGCATATGACTTTATTCGGAAAGCTGGCTGACCGAGCTGATGGCAGACTAGTGTCTCAGAATAACCATATCGAGGTCTGGATGCCATGTTCTTTTGTAGAATCAGAGAGAGAGAAGCAATGAGTAACTGAAGTCAAAACGCAGAATAGAGAGGGAGAGGCAGTGGGGAAGTAAAGTGAAAGGATTTTCAGTCTTGGAAAACATCTCCAAGGGAATGGCCAGCCTTTAGAAGGGGAGTGTTACTCTCTTCTATTCACAGGTGGGCAGGTCAGATTATCTAAGAGCTGAACAAAGGCACTTTAGTTTACAGTCATTCAGAAGGGCAGGGTCCTCTGAGGCAAGCCATTATGTATGATTGTAATAACAAAAGCAGCAAAAAGCAAGTCAGAGAAACAGTTTCCAACGTTTAGTCAGAATTAGCTTCTTTTCTCGGAGAAGGCAATGGCACCCCACTCCAGTACTCTTGCCTGGAAAATCCCATGGATGGAGGAGCCTGGGAGGCTGCAGTCCATGGGGCTGCACAGAGTCGGACACGAGTGAAGCAACTTAGCCACAGCAGCAGCTTCTTTTCTGCAACAGGAGGAGGGTGTCTGCCCTCTTGAGCTGCTCATGGTGCTGTGAATCCAGCAAAGTTTGGCAGGAACTTGTTTCCTGAGACTAAGACTTTTCCCTTCAAGGCCTGTTGAAGGGAAACAGCCTTGGTGCTTCAGAGTCTGTACCGTTCATGTTTGCTCACAGGAGCCCTGTGAGCTATTAGTCAGCATCTATGGGGCAGCCACAGAGCACCCTGTAGTAAACGCTTATCTTCCACTTTGTCACCTCCCCGTTTTCCCTTTGGACACGCTATTCTTTACTGTGCTTTGTTTCTCATCATAGGTACTGGGATCAAGAAGTTTTGAGAGCCCATGAAGACACACGGGAGCCTTCTTTAATGAAAGCAGTTATAAAGTGTTACTGGAAATCCTATTTGCCTTTTGCGATTTTTACGCTTTTTGAGGTAAAAGCTTTTATATACTGTGCATTGCTGTATATGTGCAGATCAGTACTGAGATGGATGCAACCGATAGGGAAAGAGGCCAGTGGTTTAAGATAAGAGGATAAAATGTCTAGGAAACATGATGTAGCTCAATGGTTGTATTTATCTTTAGAATAGAAAGATGCTTAAAGGACTGGACCTCTGGGGAATAACTCTTTTCCTTTTAACTGATTAAAATGTAGTATCCTGGAAAGAAGGACTGAAAACAAAAGATGCTTTATTCCAAGTTAGGATATTCTTGGTGATTAGTAAATGATATAATGATCTTTGACCAAAAAAAGATTCTACAACCTCAAGGAATATGTGTCTCATGGTTCTGAGAAAGTAAATTTGAACCAGAGCCCCAATAATGTTACCAAGTCCAAGTTTGAACTGATCGCTGCCAATGAATCTGAGGAATAAGAGCTGGCTGACCAAGAAGATGGCAGAATAATGTCTCAAAGTAACCATCCTGTGGGGATTCTGGATGCCAGGTTCTTTTATGGATCAGAGATGAGGTGAGGTGAGGAAACAAAGTAAAAAGGCCATTTAATCTTGCAAGTATCTCCTAGAATGGCAAGCCTCAGGCAAGGGGATGTGATCATTTCTTCCTTCCTGCCATCTACAGGTGGACAGGGTTCTGAACAAAGGCACTTTCACTTAACAGTCAGGCAGAGGGGCAGGATTCTCTGAGGCAGGCCATTCTGTGTTACTATAACAACAAAAGTGGCCTAAGACACAGATCTGTCGTGGAAGAATAAAAATTGACTCTTCCCAGTTATAATAGCACAGTTCAGTTCAGTTCAGTCGCTCAGTTGTGTCCAACTCTTTGTGACCCCATGAACCGCAGCACGCCAGGCCTCACTGTCCATCACCAACTGCTGGAGTCTACCCAAACCCATGTCCGTTGAGTCAGTGATGCCGTCCAACCATCTCATCCTCTGTTGTCCCCTTCTCCTGCCCTCAATCTTTCCCAGCATCAGGGTCTTTTCCAATGAGTCAGCTCTTCGCATCAGATGGCCAAAGTATTGGAGTTTCAGCTTCAACATCAGTCCTTCCAGTGAACACCCAGGACTGATCTCCCTTAGGAGGGACTGGTTGGATATCCTTGCCGTCCAAGGGACTCTCAAGAGTCTTCTCCAACACCACAGTTCAAAAGCATCAATTCTTCAGTGCTCAGCTTTCTTTATAGTCCAACTCTCACATCCATACATGACCACGGGAAAAACCATAGCCTTGACTAGACGGACCTTTGTTTGCAAAGTAATGTCTCTGCTTTTTAATATGCTGTCTAGGTTGGTTATAACTTTCCTTCCAAGGAGTAAAGTAAGTGTCTTTTAATTTCATTGCTGGAATCATCATCTGCAGTGATTTTGGAGCACAATAGCACAGGTGCTCAGCAAATAATTGTTTTTAATTTTTATTGGAGTATAGTTGCTTTACAATGTTGAATTAGTTTCTGTTGTACAGCAGAGTGAATCAGCTATATGAACACATACATTGCCTCTTTTTTTGATTTCCTTCCCATTTAGGTCATCACAGAGCACTGAGTAGAGCTCCCTGCGCTATACAATAGGTTCTCATTCAGTTCAGTTCAGTCGCTCAGTTGTGTCCGACTCTTTGCGACCCCTATTTTATACAAAGCAGTGAAGATATGTCATTCACACTTTCCCAGTTCATTCCATCTCCACTTCCCCCTTGGTATCCATAAATTTCTTCTCTATTTCTGCTTTGTAATTAAGATCATTTATACTATTTTTTTCAGATTATATACATATATGCATGGATATACAATATTTGTTTTCTCTTTCTGACTTACTTCACTCTGTATGCCACTCTCTAGGTCCCTCTACATCTCTACAAATGATCCAGTTTTGTTCCCTTTTATGGCTGAGTAATGTTCCACTGTATAAATGTACTGCATCTTCTTTATCCATTTCTCTGTTGATTGACATTTAGATTACTTCCATGTCCTGGCCATGTTAAATAGTACTGCAGTGAATATTGAGATGCATGTGTCTTTTTAAAAATTAAGTAATTTATTTTAATTGGAGGATAATTACTTTACAATATTGTGGTGTTTTTTACCATACATTGAGTTATAATTTTCTTTGGGTATATGCCTAGTAGTGAGATAGCTGGGTCACGTGGATCAGATCACATCTGATAAATGCTTTCCTAAAGTGATAATTGTCACCCCCTCTTCTTCAAGGGGAACAGAATTTGGAGCCCCTGCATCTTAGCTGAAGTTGTCCAGAGCTCCCAAGAGCACATCCTTTCCCCTGGCTGCCCTCTTCCCAGTGGGCTGGGTATCCCAAGCCAAAGGCCCTGATTGGGAGGAGCTCCAGTTTCACTGTAAATTGTGGAGAATTTGTGAGCCACCCATGCTGGTTCCTGTTCCTGGCTGCAGGGGGGTGGATTGCTGGTTGACGGTGGAGTCTGGGAGCCTGGCATTGGCAGAGGGTGAAGGAAGGATGTGCAGGGAAAACCAAAGGCAAAAGCCGTGAGGTCAGTAACCTCCATGACCCTGAAGGGCCTGGGTCAAGATCCCCCAGAGGACAGTCCACCTGGGGACACAGTGCCGGCAGCCCACCTGTCCTGGCTGAGCCTGCTGGGGGTCTGCTGCAGACACCCCTGGGAGGCTTGTGCCCTCCATGATCCCTTCGTGCTGCCTTAGGGACACGGGTGGCCTGTGAGTGTATGAGAGCAGGAGGGATGGAAAATGCAGTTGCTGAGAAAGAGGTGTTTTACATGGAGAAGGTGGTGGGTTGTCATCAATCCACTGTGTTGGGGTGAAAGGGGTGGGTCAGGTGGTTTGCAGGTGGGCGGTGTGGTTCCTTGTTTAAGAGGCTCTGTTGGACTTTCCTGGTGGTCCAGTGGTTAAGATGCCATGCTTCCAATGCAGGTTCCATCCCTGGTTGAGGAACTAAGATTCCACATGCTGCATGGCATGGTTGAAAAAGGAAAGAAAAAGACTCTGTTTTACTGATGGGCACTGCAAGCAGTAGGCACCTGGGTAGGTGAAGTCTGCCCCACACTCCTGGAGTAACCAGAGAATCTGTCAGCTCACAGGTGACTGGATAGTTCTGGGAGTTAGAGCTCTCCTTGATGACACAGGTGGGTTGGTCATTGTGCCAGAGGATGGGACAGGTTTGTGGGGCAGAGTGTTACCTTTGAGAGGGCACGGATAACCTAAATAACTGCAGTGCCTTGTGATGAGCAGTGGTGAGTATTGATTCCAAAATTGTTTATCTCCAGAAATACTTCCAGGAAGGCCAGGCCTGAGGTTGCATAAGGTGCAACTGGTAGAGCCCTGGCTCCTCTTTCAGGGGGTCAGTGGTTGGGTGGTCATGGCAGAGAAGTGGGAAGTCAAGGACCTTGCAGATGTGGGGGCTCATCCTTTGTAGTACTAGCAGTACTAGTAGCAGTAAAGGGGCTCATACTCAGTAGTTGTGATGGTGGCCACAGCAGTACTATTAGTAGTACAGTAATAATAGTATTAAGTATACTTGAAAAATACTATAATCTAGAACTGCTATGAGTACTTTATATGTGGTAAAAGTTTTATTCCTTTGGTTAACTAAGTCATAGGTGTTATATTACCCCCATTTGTCTCTATTTAATTAATTTCTGCTCTGATATTTATCATTTTTTCCCTTCTCCTAACTTTGAATTTTGTTTGTACTTCTTTCTCTGGTTGCTTGAGGTGTAAGGTTAGGTTGTTTACTTGAGATTTTTCTTGTTTCCTGAGATAAGATTGTATTAATATAAACTTCCCTCTTAGAACTGCTTTTGCTGCATCCCATAGGTTTAGGATCATTGTGTTTTCATTTATCTCTAGGTATTTTTTGATTTCCTCTTTGATTATTTCAGTGATGCATTGGTTGCTTAGTAAAGATATTATTTAGCTTTCATATCTATGTGATTTTTTTTTTTTTACAGTTTTTTCCCTTGTAGTTGATTTGTAATCCATAATGTTGTGGTTGGATAAGATGCTTGATATGATTTCAGTTTTCTTAAATTTACTGAGGGTTGCTTTGTGGTCCAGCATGTTAGCTATCCTGGAGAATGTTCCATGTGCACTGGAGGAGAATATGTATTCTGCTGCATTCAGATAGAATGTCATATAAATATCAGTTATGTCCATATGGTCTAATGTGTCATTTAAGGCCTTAGTTTCCTTATTGACTGTTCTGTCTGTATGATCTGTCCGTTGATGTAAGTGGAGTGCTAAAGTCTCCCACTGTTCTTGTGCCAATATTGATTTCTCCTTTTATGAAAAGACAACCCACAGAATGGAAGAAAATATTTGCAAATGAAGTGATTGATAAGGGATTAATCTCCAAAATATATAACAGCTCATGCAGCCCAATAGATAAAAAAAAACCCAGTCAAAAAAATTGGCAAAGGTCTAAATAGATATTTCTCAAAAGAAAGCATACAGATGGCCAAAAAGCATGTGAAAAGATGCTTAACATTGTTAATTATTAGAGAAATGCAAATCAAACTACTATGAGTTTTCACCTGACACAAATCAGAATAACTATCATCAAAAAGTCTGCAAATAATAAATGCTGGTGAAGATATGGAGAGAAAGGAAACCTCCTACGCTGTTGGCGAAAATGTAAATTATACAGTATGGAGGTTCCTCAAAAAAACTAAAAATAGAACTACCACATGATCCAGCAATCCTTCTACTGGGCATGTATCTGGAGGCAGCCATAATTTGAAAAGACACATGCACCTCAGTGTTCATTGCATCACTACTTACAATAGTCTATAAGCAATATAAAAGTCTATTGACAGAGAAATGGATAAAGAAGATGTGGTATGTATATACAATGAAATATTACTCAGTCACAAAAAAGAATTAAATAATGCCATTTGTAACCACATGGATGGGCTTAGAGATTATAATACTGAGTGAAGTAAGTCAGACAGAGAAGGAGAAATATATGGTATCTGTTATATGTGGAATCTAAAAAATGATACGAATGAACGTTGTTCCAAACTGACTTCAAAAGCAAACTTTTGGTTTTCGAAGGGGAAAGGCAGGAGGAGGAATAAATTAGGACTTTGAGGTGAACGTATACACACTACTATATATGAAATATATATTAATAATTAACAAGGACCTACTGTATAGCATGGGGTTTCCCATGTGACTTAGTGAAGTATCCACCTGCTAATGCAGGAGATGTGGTTTTGATCCCTGGGTCAGGAAGATCCCCTAGAGGGGGAAATGGCAACCCACTCCAGTATTCTTACCTGGAGAATCCCATGGACAGAGGAACCTGGCAGGCTACAGTCCATAAGGTTGCAAAGCATCCGACAGTGAGCAGACAGCACTGTGTAGCACAGGGAACTCTGCTCAATAATCTGTGATAACTTATATGGGAAAAGAATCTGAAAAAGAATAGATATATGTATATGTATAACTGAATCACTTTGCTGTACACCTGATACTAACATAGCATTGGAAATCAACTATACTTTACTGTGCCAGTAAAGGTCCACATAGTCAAAGCTTTGGTTTTTCTAGTAGTCAGGTACAGATGTGAGAGTTGGACCGTAAAGAAGGTTGAGCACTGAAGAATTAATGTTTTCAAACTGTGGTTCTAAAGAGAGTCCCTTTGACTTTAAGGAGATCAAAGCAGTCAATCCTAAAGGAAATCAGTCCTGAATATTTATTGGAAGGACTGATGCTGAAGCTGAAGCTCCAATCTTTTGAGCACCTGATGCAAAGAGCCAACTCACTGGAAAAGACCTTGATGCTGGGAAAGATTGAGGGTGCAAGGAGAAGGGAGTGACAGGCTGAGATAGTTAAATGGCATCACTGACTCAATGGACATGAGTTTGAGCAAACTCCAAGAGACAGTGAAGGACAGGGAAGCTTGGCATGCTGCAGTCCATGGGGTCACAAAGAAATGGACATGACTTAGCAACTGAACCACAACAAAAATTAAATTAAAGAAAAAGTGAAGCTTGTGATAAGAAAAACTGGTATGACTTATATTTCTAATTAAGGTTTCTTTTCCTTTCCTTTTAGGAAATCTTCAGAGTACTATTACTGACATATTTTGAAGATTTACTTACTTACTTTCAAAACTATGATCCCTCTGATTCTGGGGCTTTGTTCAAAGCCTATGGCTACACTGCTGTACTGAATGTCTGCTTTTTCATTTGGGCAATTTTGCACCACTTTTTCTTCTATTATACTCAGCGTATAGGAATGAGATTAAGAGTAGCCATGTGCCATATGATTTACCGCAAGGTAAGTGTCATTTGGTACAAAAGTTTGTACCTCCTCTGAAGAATCAGAAGCATATTGGGAAAGTTCTCTGTAGATTAAAATTTTTGTTGCTGTGTCATTTGCTTCTTACCAGAGATACTTGATATTTGTTTCAAGCCAGTTTGTTGTTTGAGCAAACTTTACCAATATATAATGAAAAGTTTTGTTTGGGAATCAGACCAGGGCTGACTTTGATAACTTTTATGCATAGGCTGGTGCATAATACCCACTAAACTTATATTGAAATCTAATTAAAAATTAGGTATCAAAATTATCAAACTGATTTTCAGTGTTTTCTTGCCTAAATTTTATTGTGATATTCATGGAAATTTTGTTGTTTTTCATTTAAACCTTCATTTACATCAAGTGAAGTGAAGTTGCTTAGTCGTGTTCGACTCTTTGCGACCCCATGGATGGTAGCCTATCAGGCTCTGCAATCCATGGGATTTTCCAGGCAAGAATACGGACTGGACTGTCATTTCCTTCTCCAGGAGTCTTCCCAACCGAGGGATCGAACCTGGGTCTCTTGCATTGCAGACAGACGCTTTACCGTCTGAACCACTAGGGAAGCCTAGTGGCTTACATTACATCAAAGTCGTGTTTAAAAATGAGTTCAGTGATTGGACCTATAATGTTAAATTTAGGATAAAAATAAGTATTTAATAAAATAAATGATTATATTTTAAATGATACATCTAGTCACATTTAATATAATTGTGCTTACTAAATAAAAATAGAAGTGAAATCTGTGCCAAATTAGATTCACTCATGATACTCTGTAGTTAAGATTGTTTTTGATAATGTTAAAGAAAATGGTTGAGTGTTTGGGAGAAAATTTGAAATTTTAATTTGTTTTTAGCAATTTTAGAGGGTATTTATGTTGCTATTCATTGAAGTTATTAATGCAATATTTGGGTTTTTTTTTTAGTATGCATGATAGCAGCTTTAATAAAATCTGGTTTGATGTTTCTAGTGTTTTTGTATTGAGAAATGCTATAAAGTTATTTTATATTTTACTCTAGTCTTATCTAGTATAAAAGGAGTTAAATATTTCAGATGTCTTTACAAATGAACTGCCACAAATGTCATGTGCTGGAGAGCTCTTGTTAAACGAGATCCTAGATATCTCTTTGTCCTGGGCTCTTTGATTTTAAAAAAATCCTTATTTAACCATGTTGTATACTTGAAATTTTCTGAGAGAGTAGATTATAAGTGTTTTCACTGCACACACAAAAAGATAACTATAGAAGGCAATGGATATGTTAACTGTTCTGACTACAGTAATCATTTCCCAGTATACATTTATGTCAAACATCTTGTGCACATTATTATATATAAATCACTGCCTATGGTGATTGCAGCCATGAAATTAAAAGACGCTTACTCCTTGGAAGAAAAGTTATGACCAACCTAGATAGCATATTCAAAAGCAGAGACATTACTTTGCCAACTAAGGTCCATCTAGTCAAGGCTATGGTTTTTCCAGTGGTCATGTATGGATGTGAGAGTTGGACTGTGAAGAAAGCTGAGCGCTGAAGAATTGATGCTTTTGAACTGTGGTGCTGGAGAAGACTCTTGAGAGTCCCTTGGACTGCAAGGAGATCCAACCAGTCCATTCTGAAGGAGATCAACCCTGGGATTTCTTTGGAAGGAACGATGCTAAAACTGAAACTCCAGTACTTTGGCCACCTCATGCGAAGAGTTGACTCATTGGAAAAGACTCTGATGCTGGGAGGGATTGGGGGCAGGAGGAGAAGGGGACGACCGAGGATGAGATGGCTGGATGGCATTACCGACTCGATGGACGTGAGTGTGAGTGAACTCCGGGAGATGGTGATGGACAGGGAGGCCTGGCGTGCTGCGATTCATGGGGTCGCAAAGAGTTGGACATGACTGAGCAACTGAACCGAACTATTATTTCATTAAAAATAAACAAAATTCTCATTGAAAGATAAAACCAAGCAATTTAAATGAAAACAAGTACTTCTTTTACTTGGTTGCTTCTTATCTAGAACTTCTATTTTTTAGGAATACTTTTCTCAGTTAAAGATATCTTTCTTCATCCTTTTTTGAGCAGAGTCTTGTTAATCTTTGGGATATGTGAACCTGATTAATGGACCTAACATTCCAAGTTCCTATGCAATATTGCTTTTTACAACATTGGATTTTCCTTTCACCACCAGACACATCCACAATGGGGCATTGTTTTCACTTTGGCTCAGCCTCTTCATTCCTTCTGGAGCTATTTCTTTGCTCTTCTCCAGTAGCATGTTGAGCATCTACTGACCTGGGGAGTTCATCTTTAAGTGTCAAATCTTTTTGCCTTTTCATACTGTTCATGGGATTCTCAAGGCAAGAATGCTAAAGTGGTTTGCATTCCCTTCTCCTGTGAACCACGTTTTTTCAGCTGAGCTGTTTCAAATCCTAAAAGATGATGCTGTTAAAATGCTGCACTCTGTATGCCAGCAAATTTGAAAAGCTCAGCAGTGGCCACAGCACTGGAAAAGGTGAGTTTTCATACCAATCCCAAAGAAAGGCAATGCCAAATACTGTTCAAACTACCACACAATTGCGCTCATTTCACATGCTTGCAAAGTAATGTTCAAAACTCTCCAACCTAGGCTTCAACAGTACATGAACCAAAAGAGTCCAGATTTTTAAGCTAGATTTAGAAAAGGCAGAGGAACCAGACATCAAATTGCCAACATCCATTGGATCATAGAAAAAGCAAGAGAATTCCAGAAAACATCTAGTTCTGCTTCATTGACTACACTAAAGCTGTTTACTTTGTGTATCACAACAAACTCTGGAAAATTCTTAAAGTGATGGGAATACCAGAACACCATACCTGCCTCCTGAGAAACCTGTATGCAGGTCAAGAAGCAACAGTTAGAATAAGACATGGAACAATGGACTGGTTCCAAATTGGGAAAGGAGTACGTCAAGACTGTACACTGTCACCCTTGTTATTTAACTTCTATTCAGAGTGCATCATGCAAAATGCCAGGCTGAATGAAGCACCAGCTGAAATCAAGACTGCTGGGAGAAATAGCAATAACCTCAAGTATGTAGATGACACCACCCTTATGACAGAAAGCAAAGAGAAACTAAAGAGACTCTTGACAAAAGTGAAAGAGGGGAGTTAAAAAGCTAGCTTAAAACTCACCATTCAAAAAGCAAAGATCATGGCATCCAGTCCCATCGCTTCATGGCAAATAGATGGGGAAACAATGGAAACAGTGACAAATTTTATTTTTTGGGGGGCTCCAAAGTCATCACAGATGGTGACTACATTCTTGAAATTAAAAGATGCTTGTTCCTTGGAAGAAAAGCTATGACCAACCTAGATAGCATATTAAAAAGCAGAGACATTACTTTACCAACAAAGGTCTGTCTAGTCAAAGCTATGTTTTTTTTCCAGTAAGCATGTAGGCATATGAGAGTTGGACCATAAAGAAAGCTGAGCACCAAAGAATTGATGCTTTTGAACTGTGGTGTTGGAGAAGACTCTTGAGAGTCCCTTAGACTTCAAGGAGATCAAACCAGTCCATCCTAAAGGAAATCAATCCTGAATATCCATTGGAAGGACTGATGCTAAAGCTGAAACTCCAACACTTTGGCTACCTGATGTGAAGAGCTGACTTATTGGAAAAGACTCTGTTGGCAAAGACTGAGGGCAGGAGAAGGGGATGACAGAGGATGAGATGGTTGGATAGCATCACCAACTCGATGGACATGAGTATGAACAAGCTCTGGGAACTGTTGATGAACAGGAGAACCTTGTGTGCTGCAGTTCATGGAGTTGCAGAGTTGGACATGACTGAGCAATTGAAGAACAGCAACAAGTGTGAAACTGGGGGCCTTGGCATATCACTGTCAGTCATAGACTGTAGCTGCTGCTGCTGCTAAGTCACATCAAATGTGTCCGACTCTGTGTGACCCCATAGATGNTGCAGTTCATGGAGTTGCAGAGTTGGACATGACTGAGCAATTGAAGAACAGCAACAAGTGTGAAACTGGGGGCCTTGGCATATCACTGTCAGTCATAGACTGTAGCTGCTGCTGCTGCTAAGTCACATCAAATGTGTCCGACTCTGTGTGACCCCATAGATGGCAGCCCACCAGGCTCCTCCGTCCCTGGGCTTCTCCAGGCAAGAATACTGGAGTGGGTTGCCATTTCCTTCTCCAATGCATGAAAGTGAAAAGTGAAAGTGAAGTCGCTCAGTTGTGTCCAACTCTTCACGACCCCATGGACTGCAGCCTACCAGGCTCTTCTGTCCATGGGATTTTCCAGGCAAGAGTACTGGGTTGCCATTGCCTTCTCCATATAGACTGTAGAACATAGGCTAATTTGTTCCTAGGTGATGTGGAAATGCAACAATGCCCAAACACTCCAGTCAAGCATCTTCCTTTTCCTCCATCATCATTTTTGTTATTCTGTTGCACCTTCTACCATTTATAAGGTGAATACTCAGGTTTCCCTACAAATTATCTAGAAGTTTGTCTTTGTAGATAATGTTTAACTCCCATAACTAAATAAATAAATAGGAAATTTCACCAGAAGTGCACTATGAAAATCTTATATTAGCTGTGAGGTGGTGTTTCGCTCAAAGTTTCCTCTTTGATGCACGTGTAAGCCATTGTCCACCTGATTTTCTTCCCCTTCCCATTAGTGCTTTGGAATGTTGCCTTTGAGAAATTGGACTCTTCCTGGCATGCTGCTTGAAAGTGAAAGTGAAATTGACAGTATTAGTTGCTCAGTCATGTCCAACTCTCTGCGACTCAATGGGCTATAACCTGCCAGGCTCCTCTGTCCATGGAATTCACCAGACAAGATTACTGGAGTGGGTTGCCATGCCCTTCTCCAGGGGGGCATGTTGCTTACATGAAAGTAAGCATTTGCCAAAGGCATTAATTTGCCTTCTTGATTAGCCTTAAGAAATTGTTCTTTTTCCATCTTTTAGAAAATTTTATATAATATTTAAAGATTATACTCCATTTACAGTTATTATAAGATATTGGCTATATTCCCTGTGTTGTACTATATATCGTTATAGGCTACCTTACTCCCAATAGTTTGTACCTCCCTCTCCCCTATCACTATATGGTAACCACTTCACTGGTAACCACTAGTTTGTTCTCTATATCTGTGAGTCTATTTCTCTTTTGTTTTATTCACCAGTTTCTTATATTTTTAGGCTCCACTTATAAGCAATATCATACAGTATTTATCTCTCTCTCTCTGACTTGTTTCATTTAGCATCAGTTCCATTCAGTTCAGTCACTCAGTTGTGTCTGACTCTTTGCGACCCCATGGACTGCAGCACACCAGGCTTCCCTGTCCATTACCAACTCCTGGAGCTGGCTCAAACTCATGTCCATCGAGTCCATGATGCCATCCAATCATCTCATTCTCTGTCATACCCTTCTCCTCCCACCTTCCATCTTTCCCAGCATCAGGGTCTTTTCCAACGAGTCAGTTCTTGGCATCAAGTGGCCAAAGTATTGGAGTTTGAGCTTCAGCATCAGTCCTTTTAATGAATATTTAGGATAGGTTTCCTTTGAGATTGACTGGTTTGATCTCCTTGCAGTCCAAGGGACTCTCAAGAATCTTCTCCGACACCACAGTTTAAAAGCGTCAGTTCTTCAGTGCTCAGCTTTCTTTATAGTCCAACTCTCACATCCATACATGACTACTGGAAAAACCATAGCCTTGACTAGATGGACCTTTGTTGGCAAATGTAATATCTGCTTTTTAATATGCTGTCTAGGTTGGTCATATCTTTTCTTCCAAGGAGCATGGTCTTTTAGTTTCATGGCTGCAGTTATCATCTGCAGTGGTTTTGCCTACCCGCACCCCCCGCCCCCCCAAAAAGGTGTGTGTATAGATACTTAGGTTGCTTGCATATCCTGACAATTGTAAATAATGCTTATATGAACATTGTGGTACATATATCCTTTTTGATGTAGTGTTTTTGCTTTTTTGGTTATATCACAGAAAGTTGAATTGTTAGGTCATGTGGTAGTTCTGTTTTTAGTTCTTTGACAAGCCTTCATACAGTTCTTCATAGTGGCTGTCCAATTTACATTTTCACCAATAGTGTATGAGTGTTACCTCTCCTCCACATCCTTATCAGCATTTGTTATTTATGTTCTTTTTGATGAAAGTCATTCTGACAGGTCTGAGGTGATATCTCATTGTGGTTTTGATTCACTTTTCCTCATTGGAAAAATGTCTATTTAGTTCTTTCTGACCATTTTTAATAGGGTTGTTTGGTTTTTGAAGTTGTGTTATATAAATTGCTTATATACATTGGATATTAATCCCATATAGATCATATCATTTACAAATATTTCCTATGATTTAGTATCTTTTCATTTTGTTGATGATTTCCTTCTCCATGTAAAAGTTTTTAAGTTTAGTTCTGTTCTATTTGTTTATTTTTGCTTTCTTTTCCTTTACTTTAAGAGAGAACCCCAAAATACATTGCTTTGGTTTATATCAAAGAGTGTTCTGCCTACATTTCCCTCTAGGAGTTTTATAGTATCTGGTCTTACATTCAGATCTTTAATACATTTTGAGTATATTTTTGTATATGGTATTAGAGAATGCTTTAATTTCATCCTTTTAAATGTAGCTGTCCAGTTTCCCCAGACCTTTGTTGGTAAAGTAATGTGTCTGCTTTTTGATATGCTGTCTAGGTTGGTCATAGCTTTTCTTCCAAGGAGCAAGCTACATTTAAAACTAACCAAACTGATCACTTGAATCACAGCCTTGTGTAACTCAGTGAAACTATGAGCCATGCCATATAGGGCCACCCAAAATGAATGGGTCATGGTGGAGAGTTCTGACGAAATGTCGTCCACTGGAGAAGGGAATGGAAAACCACTTCCACATTCTTGCCTTGAGGACTCCATGAAGATATGAAAAGGCAAAAAGACAGGACACTGAAAGATGAACTCCCTAGGTTGGTAGGTGCCCAATATGCTACTGGAGAAGAGTGGAGAAATAGCTCCAGAAGGAGTGAAGAAGCTGAGCTAAAATGAAAATGACACCTAGTTGTGGATGTGACTGGTGATGGGAGTAAATTCTGATGCTGTAAAGAACAATATTGCGTAGGAACCTGGAATGTTCTGTCTATGGATCATGGTAAATTGGAAGTAGTCAAATAGGTTATGGAAAGAGTAAGCATCAACATTTTAGGAATCAGTGAAATAAAATGAGCTGGAACGTGTGAATTTAATTCTGATGACCATTATATCTATGACTGTGGACATGAATCCCTCAGAAGAAATGGATTAGCCCTCATAGTCAGCAAAAGAGTCTGAAATGCAGTACTTGGGTGCAGTCTCAAAAATGACATAATGATTTCTGTTCATTTCCAAAGCAAACCATTTAATGTTACAGTAATCTAAGTCTATGCCCTAACCAGTAATGCTGAAGAAGCTAAAGTTGAATGATTCTGTGAAGACTTACAAGAACTTCTAGAACTAACACCCCCAAAAGATGTCCTCTTCATTATAGGAGACTGGAATGCAAAAGTAGGAAGTAGAGATACCTGTAATAACAGGCAAATTTGGCCTTGGAGTACAAAATGAAGCAAGGCAAAGTCTAACAGCATTTTGCCAAGAGAATGTAGTGGTCATAGCAAACACCCTCTTCCAACAACCCAAGAGACAACTCTACACATGGACATCCCCAGATGGTCAATACCAAAATAAGATTGATTATATTCTTTGCAACTGAAGATGGATAAACTCTATACAGTCAGCAAAAACAAGACTGGGAGCTGACTGCCTGAGTTCATGAACTACTTATTGCCAAATTCAGACTTAAATTGAAGAAAGTAGGGAAAACCACTGTGCCATTCAGGTATGACCTAAATCAAATCCCCTACGATTATGCAGTAGGTGTGGCAAATAGATGCAAGACATTAGATCTGATAGATGCAGTGCCTGAAGAACTATGGATGGAGATTCATAATGTACAGGAAGTGGTGATCAAAACCATCCTCAAGAAGAAGAAATGCAAAAAGGCAAGATGGTTGTCTGAGGAGACCTTACAAATAGCTGAGAAAAGAAGAGAAGTGAAAGGCAAAGGAGAAAAGAAAAGATACCCATTTGAATGTAGAATTCCAAAGAATAGCAAGGAGAGATAAGAAAGCCTTCCTAAGTGATCAGTGCAAATAAATAGAGGAAAACAATGGAATTGAAAAGACAGAGATCTCTTCAAGAAAATTAGAGATACCAAGGGAACATTTCATGCAAAGATGGGCTCGATAAAGGACAGAAATGGTATGGACCTAACAGAAGCAGAAGATATTAAGAAGAGGTGGCAAGAATATACAGAAGAACTGTACAAAAAAGATCTTAATGACCCAGATAATCATGATGGTGTGATCACTCACCTAGAGCCAGACATCCTGGAGTGTGAAGTCAAGTGGGCCTTACTTAGGAAGCATTACTGCAAGCAAAGCTAGTGCAGGTGATGGAATTCCAGTTGAGCTATCTCAAATCCTAAAAGATGATACTGTGAAAGTGCTGCACTCAATATGCCAGCAAGTTTGGAAAACTTAGCAGTGATCACAGGACTGGGAAACTCAGTTTTCATTCCAATCCCAAAGAAAGGCAATGCCAAAGAATGTTCCAACTACTGCACAATTGCACTTGCCAGGGTCCAGCCCTGGAGGATCCAGGGTAATTCAAAGTAATCGGATCCAGGGTAATACGATCCAGGGGAGGGAGTTGGTGTCCTTGGAAAGAGCTATTTAATTAGAAATATAAAGAGAGATTAGGAAAGAATAGTGTAGTAGGAAAATTAGTGGAGAAAAAGAGGCTGAATAACTTGGTTTACATGGAATACCAATAAAACCTCAAGACAAGAGGTTTGCACCACCTACGTAGGCCTCAGGCATCTTTCCATTCTCCCGAAGGAGAGGAGACACTAAGGCCTCCCCAGTCAGATCTTAGAACCCCAGGCAGAATTAGCAGGCTTGGCGAGCATCAACGCTCCAGATGGGAAATCAGCCAGAAAAGAAGAGAACAAGAAAAGACCAAACGGGGGAAACCAGTCTTTCCAGGAACTGGTCCATTTTCTTTATTTTCAGGTTTGCTTATATACTTTTTGTTATACATAGAGATAGAATACAAAGTCACGCAGGGTCAGCAGACCCGACCCTTATCAAAATCAGGTGCTTCATATAAATGTATACAAAGGTCTTAGGGGTTTTACATCATTTTATGGCCATGAGGCCTGCTGACATTTTATGACCCCCCTTTTTTTCTGATAATGGTCAGTCAACCAGAAAACTTATTTTATTTTTTTCCAGGGGTGATTTTTCTTAAACCAGGTGCCACCCTCCAAAGGTACCAGATAAAGTTGCATTCCTATAGGGTGAAGGTGTAGTGGGTTACAACTAAGAAAGTTATTTACTTAGCCTAAGATTTAACTTGATTAATCTTAAAGGTTAATACTTATTTCTCCTATATGCTAGTTATATATTTGTATAAGGGCAAGGAATATGGATACTTAGCAGCAAATATTGCCCCAACAAATGAAAACCCTTCACCAGTATAATTTCTAACCAACCTACTATACTATACTAATAATTTTCTAACTTCTCAAAAGAATCTGTATTTAGAAAGTTTAAAGCATCTCGTGCCTCTCATGGTTGGGAGGCTGTGAACAATCATATGTGGCCAGACGAACCTGTTCAGGCAGGCTAGAGGACCTTCAGAGGAGTTTGTAAGTTGAAACACTCTTGTCATGCTCAGGAATTTTTATTACTGGAGCTGTAAGTTAACTCCTTCTCCGAGAGAGGTGGTGGGGGATAGTCCCCATAAGGTCAGATGTGTAAGTGAGAGCATAAACCAGTAAAGCAGGCAGACTCTGGTTTTGGGGGTAGATGCTCGGGAACAGGGGGGTCTCCTGAGGCTCGATTCCACCTTTGCGTATATTGAGCCTCCTTCCTCATGACCTTTGCCATGGGCAGAGTTCCTCACACTGGCTCCCGGCATCACTCATTTCACATGCAACCAAAGTGTTGTTCAAAATTCTCCAAGCTAGACTTCAGCAGTACATGAATCGAGAACTTCCAGATGTACAAGCCAGATTTAGAAAAAGCAGAGGAAACAGAGATCAAATTGCCAACATCCGTTGGATCATAGAAAAAGCAAGAGAAACCAGAAAAAACATTTACTTCTGCTTCACTGACTACACTCAAGCCTTTTACTTTATGGGTCACAAAAAACTCTGGAAAATTCTTCAAGATATGGGAATACCAGACCACCTTACCTGCTTCCTGAGAAACCTGTATGCAGGTCAAGAAGCAACAGTTAGAACCAGACGTGGAACAATGGACTGGTTCCAAGTTGGGAAAGAGTACATCAAGGCTGTATATTGTCACCCTGCTTATTTAACTCATAAGCAGAGTATATCATGCAAAATGCTGGGCTGAATGAAGCACAAGCTGGAATCAAGGTTGCAGGGAGAAATATCAATAACCTCAGATATGCAGATGACACCACCCTTATGGCAGAAAGCAAAGAGAAACTCAAGAGCCTCTTGATGAAAGTGAAAGAAGAGAGTGTAAAAGCTGGCTAAAATTTTCAAAAAAATGAAGATCATGGCATTTGGTCCCATCATTTCATGGAAAATAAATGGGGAAACAATGGAAACAGTGACAGACTTTATTTTCTTGGGCTCCAAAATCACTGCAGATGGTGACTCCAGCCATGAAATTAAAAGATACTTACTTCTTGGAAGAAAAACTATGACGAATCTAGACAGCATATTAAAAAGGAGAGGCAGTACTTTACCGACAAAGATCCATCAAGTCAACTATTGTTTTTCCAGCAGTCATGTATGGATGTGAGAGTTGAACCATAAAGAAAGCTGAGTGCCAATGTATTGATGCTTTTGAACTGTTGTGTTGGAAAAGACTCTTGAGAGTCCCTTGGACAGCAAGGAGATCAAACCAGACCATCCTAAAGCAAAATCAGTCCTGAATATTCACTGGGAGGACTGATGCTGAAGTTGAAGCTCCAACACTTTGGCCACCTGATGTGAAGAACTGACTTATTGGAAAAGACTCTGATGCTGGGGAAGATTGAAGACAGGAAGAGGAGACAACAGAGAATGAGATGGTTGGATGACATCACTGACTTGATGGACATGAGTTTAAGTAAGCTCTAGGAGTTGGTGATGGGCTGGGAAGCCTGGTGTGCTGCAGACCATGGGGTCACAAAGAGTTGGATACAACTGAGTGACTAAACTGAACTGTACAGTTTTCCCAGCACCAGTTATTGAAGAGACTGTGCTTTCTCCATTGTGTATTCTTGCCTCCTTTGTTTTAAATTAGTTAACCCTAAGTGTATGGGTTTATTTATGGGCTCTCTATACTGTTCCATTGATCTATGTGTCTGTTTTAGTGCCAATATCATACTCTCTTCTCTTGGGCTTCCCTTGTGCCTCAGCTGGTAAAGAACCTCCCTGCAATGCGGGAGACCTGGGCTTGATCCCTGGGTTGGGACAATCCCCTGAGAAGGGGAGGCTACCCACTCTAGTATTCTGTCCTAGAGAATTCCATGGACTGTGTAGTCAATGCGGTCACAAAGAGTTGGACATGGCTGAGTGACTTTCACTTAACTTTCATACTATCATTTTGACTACTGTAGCTTTGTACTATGGTTGAAGTCAAGGAGTATGATCCCTCCAGCTTTGTTCTTCTTCAATTTTTTTTTGACTATTTGCGTCATTTGTTTTTCCATACAAATTTTATATTTTTTTATTCCAGTTCTGTGAAAAATGCCATTGGTAATTTGATAGGTGTTGCACTGAATCTGTAGATTGCCTTGGGTAGTATGATCATTTTGACAATACTAATTTTTCTAATCCATCTGTTTTGTTATCTTCAATTTCTTTCATCAGTGTCTTATAGTTTCAGGGGTACAGATCTTTTACCTCCTTCAGTTCAGTTCAGTTCAGTTCAGTTCAGACGCTCAGTCATGTCCGACTCTTTGTGACCCCATGAATCGCAGCACGCCAGGCCTCCCTGTCCATCACCATCTCCTGGAGTTCACTCAGACTCACGTCCATCGAGTCCGTGATGCCATCCAGCCATCTCATCCTCGGTCGTCCCCTTCTCCTCCTGCCCCCAATCCCTCCCAGCATCAGAGTCTTTTCCGATGAGTCAACTCTTCGCATGAGATGGCCAAAGTACTGGAGTTTCAGCTTTAGCATCATTCCTTCCAAAGAAATCCCAGGGTTGATCTCCTTCAGAATGGACTGGTTGGATCTCCTTGCAGTCCAAGGGACTCTCAAGAGTCTTCTCCAGCACCACAGTTCAAAAGCATCAATTCTTCGGTGCTAAGCTTTCTTCACAGTCCAACTCTCACATCCATACATGACCACTGGAAAAACCATAGCCTTGACTAGATGGACCTTATTCGGCAAAGTAATGTCTCTGCTTTTGAATATGCTATCTAGGTTGGTCAAAACTATTCTTCCAAGGAGTAAGCGTCTTATAATTTCATGGCTGAGGTCACCATCTGCAGTGATTTTGGAGCCCCCAAAAATAAAGTCTGACACTGTTTCCACTGTTTCCCCATCTATTTCCCATGAAGTGATGGGACTGGATGCCATGATCTTCATTTTCTGAATGTTGAGGTTTAAGCCAACTTTTCCACTCTCCTCTTTCACTTTCATCAAGAGGTTTTTGAGCTCCTCTTTACTTTCCGCCATAAGGGTGGTGTCATCTGCATATTGGGAGGTTATTGATATTTCTCCCAGGTAGGTTTATTCCTAGGCATTTTATTCTTTTTGGTGCAGTGGGAAAAGGGATTGTTTCCCTAATTTCCCTTTCTGATACTTTGTTAATAATGTATAGAAATGCAGCAGATTTTTGTATATTGATTTTATATGCTGAAACTTTACTGAATTTACCAAATTCATTGATGAACTCTAATGGTTTTCTGGTAGTGTCTTTAGGATTTCCTATGTAGAGTATCATGTCATCTACAAATAGTGACAGCTTGACTTCTTCCTTTCCAATATAGATTCTTGGTATTTAAAAGAGTTGTCTTTTTACAAAGTCAGGAATTGCTGAGGTAAAACCATAGAGATATTGTGGATTTCCAGAAACATTACTCAGTTGTGTCTAACTCTTTGCAACCCCGTGGACTATACAGTCCATGGAATTTCCTAGGCCAGAATACTAGAATGGGTAGCTGTTCCCTCCTCCAGGGGATCTTCCCAAGCCAGGGATTGAACCTAGGTCTCCCCACATTGCAGGCGGATTCTTTACCAGCTGAGCCACCAGGGAAGCCCAAGAATACTGCAGTGGATAGCCTATCCCTTGTCCAGAAAATCTTCCTGACCCAGGAATTGAACTGGGTCTCCTGCATTGCAGGTGAATTCTTTACCAGTTGAGCTACCAGGGAAGTCCCTCCAGAAACATGGGAGAGACAGTTTCCTCATGTTTTTTTATGCATCTAGAATCCTGCTGAGGTGAAGAAATAAGATGTTTCCTTTTTGTAGGTTACAGGTGGGCTGATTCTTTAGGGCAAAAGCTGGTGCTGCAGAGCAGCTCTAAAAGGCCCATCTGAATGTTCCTGGTTTATGTCGAGGCCCTACTTGCTTATCCCTAGTCCTGGAAAGAAATCAGGTTGAGTGTTAGAAATGGAATGGTTGCTAAGTTTATAGTCATAGTTTGTAATGTTGAACGATCTTCTGACATTTTGTTTGGATCCATGGCTCCAGTTGGTGGTCCACTGAAACATCTCACAGTGGTCACTTCAGATTCCCCAGATCGCTAGGGCATTTTTGGGAACTTTTTACCAAATAAATGTATCATTTAAAACAGGCTATTTTTTGTAAAGTCAGGTGGATTAAAGGACATAGATTCCTCACTGGAATATTATTTTGAACATTATTCTCTGTTCTTTTTATTGTATATTATTGAAAAACATTTTTAAAAAGAATTTAATAAGTATTTATTTTTTGTCTGTGCTGAGCCTTTGTTGCTTTGTATAGGCTTTCTCTTGCTGTTTCTCTTGTTGAGGGCTGCTCTCTAATTGCAGTGTATAGATGGTTTCTCTTATTGTGGAGATGGCTTCTCTTATTGCAGAACACAGGCTATAGGATGCTCGGGCCCAGTAATTGTGGTGCACAGGCTTAGTTGCCCTGCAGCATGTGGGATCTTCCCAGATGAGAGATCAAAGCTGTGTGCCCTGCATTGGCAGGCAGATGCTTAACCACTGAACCACCAGGGAAGTCCTCTGCTCATATTGGAATGAGGAAACTAAAGTCAAAGTTCTTAAATGATTTCACATACAGTGTGATTAATTCCAAGTGCCCTAATTTATAGTCCAAGTTCTCTAACTTCTTGCTTTAAGGCAGTTTCTCCACTCTCATCTGGTTAGGCTCAAATTTACTTTGTTTTGCTCCTAAATCTAAACCTGCATCCTTTACACTCTGGGCAGACTGAAGTTCATTGAGAAACAGGGTGGGGGATTTTGTTTCTCCCTCCTACTCCTCCCTTTGCTGTCCTTGTGGGCAGGACTTCTGCCACATTGAGGAGATAAAGGATGAACATGGGTCCCTAGAGCCCTTCTGTCAGGGTTTATCCTGCTCATCCTGATACCATGCATGACCCCAAGAAAGTGTGATCCATTTTGCTATATTTTAACTATGAATTTGTATCAACATGGGAATCCAATTCTCTGTCTCCCTCTCTTATTTTAGACCCTTCTCCTGAGTAACTCGGGCATGGCGAAGACCACCACAGGCCAGATAGTCAACCTGCTGTCCAACGATGTGAACAGGTTTGACAGCGTAAGTGCCCAAGGGATCCTCTTTCATTTCTCACTGGGTTCAGCTTTTTGGGATGCCAGGTACCAGGGTTTGGTGTCAGCCAGGGTTTTGTTGAGAACCTAATATAAGGGTTGTTATACAGCTCTCATCTCTTCTGTGTGAAATTTACATGTAAAAATATGTATTGTCCTGTGGATTCAGATTTTGTTTTTCTTTTTCTTTCTTTCTCTTATTTATTTATTTAAAAAATTTTTATTTTTACTTTATTTTACTTTACAATACTGTATTGGTTTTGCCATACATTGATATGAATCCACCATGGGTGTACATGAGTTCTCAATCCTGAACCCCACTCCCACCTCCCACCCCATATCATCTCTCTAGATCATCCCTGTGCACCAGCCCCAAGCATCCTGTATCCTGTATTGAACATAGACTCGTGATTCGTTGCTTACATGATAGTATACATGTTTCAATGCCATTCTCCCAAATCATCCCACCCTCTCCCTCACCTCAGAGTGCAAAAGTCCGTTCTATACATCTGTGTCTCTTTTGTTGTCTCGCATACAGGGTTATCATTACCATCTTTCTAAATTCCACATATATGTGTAAGTATACTGTATTGGTGTTTTTCTTTCTGGCTTACTTCACTCTGTATAATCGGCTCCAGTTTCATCCACCTCGTTAGAAGTGATTCAAATGTATTCTTTTTAATGGCTAATACTCCATTGTGTATATGTACCACAGCTTTCTTATCCATTCATCTGCTGATGGACATCTAGGTTGTTTCCATGTCCTGGCCATTATAAACAGTGCTGCGATGAACATTGGGGTACACGTATCTCTTTCAATTCTGGTTTCCTCGGTGTGTATGCCCAGCAGTGGGATTGCTGGATCATAAGGCAGTTCTATTTCCAGTTTTTTAAGGAATCTCCACACTATTCTCCATAGTGGCTGTACTAGCTTGCATTCCCACCAGCAGTGTAAGAGGGTTCCCTTTTCTCCACACCCTCTCCAGCATTTATTGCTTGTAGACTTTTGGATCGCAGCCATTCTGACTGGTGTGAAATGGTACCTCATTGTGGTCTTGATTTGCATTTCTCTGATAATGAGTGATGTTGAGCATCTTTTCATGTGTTTGTTAGCCATCTATTCTGGTTTCCTTGGTGTCTATGCCCAGCAGTGGGATTGCTGGGTCATAAGGCAGTTTTATTTCCAGTTTCTTAAGGAATCTCGACACTGTTCTCCATAGTGGTTGTACTAGTTTGCATTCCCACCAACAGTGTTAGAAGGTTCCCTTTTCTCCACATCCTCTCCAGCATTTATTGCTTGTACATTTTTGGGTCACAGCCATTCTGACTGGTGTGAAATGGTACCTCATTGAGGTCTTGCTTTGCATTTCTCTGATAATGAGTGATGTTGAGCATCTTTTCATGTGTTTCTTAGCCATCTGTATGTCTTCTTTGGAGAAATGTCTATTTAGTTCTTTGGCCCATTTTTTTATTGGGTCGTTTATTTATCTAGAATTGAGCTGCAGGTGTTGCTTGTATATTTTTGAGATTAGTTGTTTGTCAGTTGCTTCATTTGCTATTATTTTCTCCCATTCAGAAGGCTGTCTTTTCACCTTGCTTATAGTTTTCTTTGTTGTGCAGAAGCTTTAATTTTAATTAGATTCCATTTGTTTATTTTTGCTTTCATTTCCAGTATTCTGGGGTGGATCATAGAGGATCCTGCTGTGATTTATGTCAGAGAATGTTTTGCCTATGTTCTCCTCTAGGAGTTTTATAGTTTCTGGTCTTATGTTTAGATCTTTAATCCATTTTGAGTTTATTTTTGTGTATGGTGTTAGAAAGTGTTCTTGTTTCATTCTTTTACAAGTGTTTGACCAGTTTTCCCAGCACCACTTGTTAAAGAGATTGTCTTTTCTCCATTGTATATTCTTGCCTCCTTTGTTGAAGCTAAGGTTTCCATAGGTGTGTGGATTTATCTCTGGGCTTTCTATTTTGTTCTATTGATCTATATTTCTGTCTTTGTGCTGGTACCATACTGTCTTGATGACTGTGGCTTTGTAGTATAGCCTGAAGTCAGGCAGGTTGATTCCTCCAGTTCCAGTCTTCTTTCTCAAGATTGCTTTGGCTATTCGAGGTTTTTTGTATTTCCATACAAATTGTGAAATTATTTGTTCTAGCTCTGTGAAAAATACCGCTGGTAGCTTGATAGGGATTGTATTGAATCTATAGATTACTTTGGGTAATATACTCATTTTCCCTATATTGATTCTCCCGACCCATGAAGATGGTATATTTCTCCATCTATTAGTGTCCTCTTTGATTTCTTTCACCAGTGTTTTATAGTTTTCTAGTTTTCTATATATCATAATGAATTATTTCTATATTAACTCAGAAATCATTGTAGCTTATCCTGACCATCAAAAAAATGTAAAATGCAACATACAATTTATTTGAAACATAATCATATACTTACTTAAAATAAAGGTAAACTAGCATCAGAAATATATAAGAAAATTATTATGCATAATATGAACCTAAACATATTTATTTGAATTATACACAGCTTGACTTTAATTCAAGTGGTTTTTCAATCCTATTGGACTTCTGAATTATATTGAGGGAGAAAGCAGTTTCATAGTTATCAAACTCCTGTCTCTTTCACATTTTTATTTCTAAGGCTATAGATAAGAGGGTTCAGCATAAGAATCATGACAGTAAAAAACACAGTGGCTATTATGACGAGGAGCTATGAGCTTTTGAAGTTGGGTACACAATAAAGGAACAGGACAGTCCCGTGGAAAATGGTGATAGTGGTCAGGTGGGAGGCACAGGTGGAGAAGGCATTTTGGAGTCCACCAGCTGAAGGCATCTTGATGATTGTGACAACTGTGAAAGCATAGGAGGTGAGGATAATCAGGAGGCTACACACACCTCATTGAGTGTAGAAATGATGAAACATGTCAGCTGACTGAAATGGGTGTCAGAACAGGAAGCAGAGATAATGGCAGAATACTCACAGCCAAAGTGATGTATGACATTAGAACCGCAGAAGGACAGCTCCAAAAGAGAACATGTGATTGACAAGGAACACATTCCACCCCACATGTAAGTCCTAGCGACCAGGAGGCTGCAGAGCTTAGGAGACATAGCAGCTTTGTATAGCAGGGGTTACAAACAGCCACAAACCAGTCATAGGTCATCAGTGCTAGCATGGATATCTCCATAATCACAAATGCACAGCCAAAGGAAAACTGTGCCATGCATCCTTTGAAAGAGATAACTCTGTCTTCCACTACCAAAATATCTAGGAGTCTGGGTGTAAATACACTGGAAGAAAAAATATCCAAAAAAGATGGATGGCTAAAAAAAAAGCACATGGGTGTGTGGAGTTTGAGACTTGTCCTTATGATCACTATTATGCCAAGGTTCCCCGCCAGAGTGACTGTGTAAATGGTCAAAAACACCAGGAAAAGGGGTGCCAGGAGGTGTGGGTATTCTGAGAAGCCCAAGAGAACGAACATGGTCACAGAGCTCTGATTTCATTCACTCAGAACCATGGATCTTGATTTAAAAGATAAAAATAAAGAATAAAATTGAGCAGTGAAACATGAGACGTGAAAGGAGTGAAAGAAGCTCAAGATTGCTCAGTCGAAGCTAGTGAAGGCAGTGTGATCAGTGTATACCCAGGAATGTTCTGAAGTGTCAGGTTGAAGTCTTTGCTTGACAACTTCAGTAAATTTGATTATGGGAAATTAGCTTTATCCTTTAGAACTTTAGTTTCTTTATCTGGAAAATAAGACAGAATAGGGGGGCGGTCCTAAGATGGCAGAGGAATAGGATTTGGAGACCACTGTCTTCCCCACAAATTCATCAAAAAAAAACATTTCAACGCTGAGTAAATTCTACAAAACAACTTCTGAATGCTGGCAGAGGACATCAGGCACCCAGAAAAGCAGATCTTTGTCTTCAAAAACAGGTAGGAAAAATATAAAAGACGAACAAAGAGACAAAGGAGGTAGGGAGGGAGTTCCATCCCAGGAAGTGAGTCCCATCCCGGGAAGGGAGTCTTAAAAAGAGAGAAGTTTCCAAACACCAGGAAGCACTCTCACTGCTGAGCCTGTGGCGAGCCTTGGAAGCACAGAGGGCAACATAATAGGGAAGAAAAATAAATAAATAATTAAAACCAACAGATTACGAGCCCAGTGGTAACTTCCCCAGCAGAGAAACAGCACAGATGCCTGCATCCACCACTAGCAAGTGGGCGCTGGGCAGGGAGGCGTGGGCTGCAGTGCTTTTTAAGAATCGGGCCGGAATGCCCCGAATGTAACCAGAGTGAACTAACTTGGGCTAGCATACCAGACTGTGGGATAGCTACGATGCAAAAAGCTCTAACATAAGACACTGCCAGGACTGCACACAGAGCAAAGGATGGAACAGAAATATCCAGCTGCAGACCATCCCCCACCGGTGACAGGCAGCCAGAGCCATAAGGGCTCGAAGGGGGCAATTGCAGCCCTGGAGAGACTTTACCTACCAAACTGCAAGCAGGCTTCTTTGATAACTAATACTTCTTGGGGTTCCAGACAGTCACCATCTGCCTGACAAGGGGTGTCAGCATTTCACCTAGAAAACTGAGCAGAAGGAAAAGGCAATAAGTCGCAGAGACTGCGCTCACCAAACACCTGAGCTATTCGGTACTGGGAAGGGCACAAAATGCAGGCCCAACCGAATCTGTGCCTCTGAGGGCTACTTGAGAGCCAAGCCTGAGCGGCTTAGACTGGAGAGGTGCATGCAGCCCAGGACTGGCCTCAGATGGTTCCCAGTTGAGCAACGTAGAGCCTGAGTGGTGTGCGCCATGTGCAGGGGCATGCCCAGCATGGCTGAGACACTGCAAGCACACGCCAGTGTTAGTTTGCAGCATCCCCCCTTCCCCACAGTGAGACTGGACAAGTGAGCCTAAAAAAAAAAACCAAAAATGTCCACCACCACCCCCCTTCTGTCAGGGCGGAAATCAGACACTGAAGAAACCAGCAAACAGAAGAAGCTAAACAGAGGGAACAGCCTTGGAAGTGACCCCACACTACCCACAACACCAGAGAAAGTCCCAGAAATATCTTTACTATTTTTACGACCATTCTTTTTGTTGTTGTTGTTGATGTTGTTGTTTGATTGTTTTTTCTTCTTTTCTTTTTCTTCTCCTTGGTTTTAATTTTTTTAAAAATTTTAAGTTCTCTATTTCTCTTTTAATTTTAATTTTTATAGCCTACTATCAATTTTCAAAAAAAAAAAAAGAATTTGTTTTTAAAGTAAACGCACTATATATA
>SJYT01066999.1:67310-115463 GCA_006410635.1 Cephalophus harveyi | reverse complement strand
ACCTGTACTCTAGATTTTTTAATCTTTGCTTTTTGGTATTTGTTGTCAATTTTGTACATTTAAAAACCCAATCTTCAGTACCCAATTTTACCTGAGAGTGAGATTACTGGCTTGACCACGCTCTCCTCCTTTGGACTCTCCTTTTTCTCCACCAGCTTGTCTCTGTCTCTTCCCTCCCCCTTCTCTTCTCTACCCAACTCTGTGAATCTCTGTGTGTTCCAGATGGAGGAGAACACTTAGGGAACTGGTTACTGGCTGGATCTGTCTCTCTCCTTTTCATTTCCCTCTTTTATCCTCCAGGCCACCTCTGTCTACTTCCTCTCTCTCCTCTTCCCTGTATAACTCCATGAACATCTCTGAGTGGTCCAGACTGTGGAGCGCACACTCTCTGTGTGTTCCAGATGGAGGAGAACACTTAGGGAACTGGTTACTGGCTGGATCTGTCTCTCTCCTTTTCATTTCCCTCTTTTATCCTCCAGGCCACCTCTGTCTACTTCCTCTCTCTCCTCTTCCCTGTATAACTCCATGAACATCTCTGAGTGGTCCAGACTGTGGAGCGCACACAAGGAAGTGATTACTGGCTAGCTTGCTCTCTCCTCTTTTGATCCCACCTCATCTCATTCCAGTCATCTCTAACTACCCCCTCCCTCTTCTATCCTCCATATAACTCAGTGAACCTCTCTGGGTGTCCCTCAATGTGGAGAAACTTTTCATCTTTAACCTAGATGTTTTATCACCGGTGCTGTATAGATGGAGAAGTCTTGAGGCTACTGTAAAAATAAAACTGAAAACCAGAAGCAGGAGGTATAAGTCCAAATCCTGAGAACATCAGAGAACTCCTAAATCCAAGGAAAATTAATTGATAGAAGCTCATCAAACGACTCCATACCTACACTGAAACCAAGCACCACCCAAAGGCCAACAAGTTCCAGAGCAAGACATACCATGCAAATTCTCCAGCAACACAGGAACACGGTGCTGAGCTTCAATATATAGGCAGCTCAAGTTACTCCAAAACCATAGACATCTCGTAACTCATTACTAGACATTTCATTGCACTCCAGGGAGAAGAAATCCAGCTCCACCCACCAGAACTCTGACGAAAGTGTCCCTAACCAAGAAACCTTGACAAGCTACTGATACAACCCCACCCACAGTGAGGAAACTCTATAATAAAGAGAACTCCACATATTCCCAGAATACAGAAAGGCCACCCCAAATGCAGCAATATAACCAAGATGAAGAGACAGAGGAATACCCAGCATGTAATCTTGGAATGATTTCAATTTTTTTGAATTTATCAAGGTTAGATTTATGGCCCAGGATGTGATCTATCCTGGAGAAGGTTCCATGAGCACTTGAGAAAAAGGTGAAATTCATTGTTTTGGGGTGAAATGTCCTATAGATATCAATTAGGTCTAACTGGTCTATTGTATCATTTAAAGTTTGTGTTTCTTTGTTAATTTTCTGTTTAGTTGATCTGTCCATAGGTGTGAGTGGGGTATTAAAGTCTCCCACTATTATTGTGTTATTGTTAATTTCCCCTTTTATACTTGTTAACATTTGTCTTACACATTGCGGTGCTCCTATGTTGGGTGCATATATATTTATAATTGTTATAGATTTTGTTTTTCTCATACTAGATAGGCAGTAGTGTTCTTTCCTAGCTCAGTTAGTGTCCCTAAAGGTCCTCCTGGTGTAGCCCTTCTTGGCACATGCTGTCAGTGTTGCTGAACTGTCTTCCTCCTCCTCTGGATGATGAAGGCTTGGTGGACAGGGATTGTTATTTCCCCTGTGCCCTATTCAGTGCTGCTGCACAGGGAGCCTGCGAGGAATAGGCCAAGTAGGTGGTCTCCAGACAGACTTAATTTCCTCTCAGCTGTCCACTCCACACTCTTTTTTTTTTTTTTTTTACATTTACCTTATGACTATGCAGTGTTTGTTTCCACTGTTTCCCCATCTATTTGCCATGAAGTGATGGGACCAGATGCCAAGATCTTAGTTTTCTGAATGTTGAGTTTTAAGCCAGCTTTTCCACTATCTTCTTTCACTTTCATCAAGAGGCTCTTTAGTTCTTCACTTTCTCCTTAAGTGTGGTATCATCTGCATATCTGAGGTTATTGATATTTCTCCTGGCAATCTTGATTCAAGTGTGTGCTTCATCCAGTCCAACATTTCTCATGATGTACTGTGCATATATTTTTGGGCTCCAGAATCATGGCAGACGGTTACTGCAGCCATGAAACTAAAAGATGCCTCTTCTTGAAAGAAAACTAGACAGTATATTAAAAAGCAGGGACATTACTTTGCCAACAAAGCTCCATCTAGTCAAAGCTATGGTTTTTCCAGTAGTCATGTATTGATGTGAGAATTGGACTATAAAGAAAGCTGAGCACTGAAGAATTGATGCTTTTAAACTGTGGTGATTGAGAAGACTCTTGAGAGTCCCTTGGACCACAAGGAGATCCAACCAGTCCATTTAAAAAGAGACACATGTACCCCAATGTTCATTGCAGCACTGTTTATAATAGCCAGGACATGGAAATAACCTAGATGTCCATCAGCAGATGAATGGATAAGAAAGCTGTGGTACATATACACAATGGAGTATTACTCAACCATTAAAAAGAATTCATTTGAATCAGTTCTAATGAGATGGATGAAACTGGAACCTATCATACAGAGTGAAGTAAGCCAGAAAGAAAAACACCAATACGGTATACTGACACATATATATGGAATTTAGAAAGATGGCAATGATGACCCTGTATACGAGACAGCAAAAGAGACACAGATGTATAAAACGGACTTCTGGACTCTGTGGGAGAGGGAGAGGGTGGGATGATTTGGGAGAATGACATTGAAACATGTATACTATCATGTAAGATGAAGCACCAGCCTATGTTCAATACAGGATACAGGATGCTTGGGGCTGGTCCACGGGGATGATCCAGAAAGAGGATATGGGGTGGGATGTGGGAGGGGGATTCAGGATTGGGAGCTCATATACACCCGTGGCAGATTCATGTCAATGTATGGCAAAACCAATATGGTATTGTAAAGTAAAATAAAGTAAAAATTAAAAAAAAAAAAAAAGGAAATCAATCCTGAATATTCATTGGAAGGGCTGATGCTGAAATTCCAATACTTTGGCCACCTAATGGGAAGAAGTGACTGATTTGAAAAGACCGTGATGCTGGGAAAGATTGAAGGTGGGAGGAGAAGGGGACAACAGAGGATGAGATAGTTGGATGGCATCACTGACTCAATGGACATGAGTGTGAGAAAACTCCAGGAATTGATGATGCACAGGGAGGCCTAGCATGCTACAGCACATGGGGTTGCAAAGAATCAGACATGACTGAGAGATGAACTGAATGCAGTACTAGGATGCAATCTCAAAAATGTCAGAATGATCTCCCTTCATTTTTATGGCAAACCATTCAATATCAAAGCAATCCAAGTCTATGCCCTGACCAGTAATGTTGAAGAAGCTGAAGCTGAATGGTTCTATGAAGAGCTACAAAACCTTCTAGAACTAACACTCCAAGAAGACGTCCTCTTCATTATAGGGGACTGGAATGCAAGAGTAGGAAGTCAAGAGCTGTGTGGCTGCTGCTGCTGCTGCTGAGTCGCTTCAGTCGTGTCCAACTCTGTGTGACCCCATAGATGGCAGCCCACCAGGCTCCCCCATCCCTCGGATTCTCCAGGCAAGAACACTGGAGTGGGTTGCCATTTACTTCTCCAGTGCATGAAAGTGAAAATTGAAAGCAAAGTTGCTCACTCTTGTCTGACTCTTTGCGACCCCATGGACTGCAGCCCACCAGGCTCCTCCACCCATGGGATTTTCCAGGCAAGAATACTGGAGTGGGGTTCCATTGCCTTCTCCGAGAGTTACATGGAGTAACAGGCAAATTTGGCCTTGGAGTACAAAATGAAGCAAGGCAAAGGCTAACAGAGTTTTTCCAAGAGAACGCACTGGTCATAGCAAACACCCTCTTCCAACAACACAAGAGAAAACACTACACATGGACATCACCAGATGGTCAACACCGAAATTAGATTGATTAGATTCTATGCAGCCAAAGATGAAGAAGCTCTATACAGTCAGGAAAAACAAGACTAGGAGCTGACTGTGGCTCAGATCATGAACTCCTTATTGCCAAATTCAGAATTAAATTGAAGAAAGAAGGGAAAACCACTAGTCATTCAGGTATAACCTAAATCAAATCCTTATGATTATACAGTGGAAGTGACAAATATATTCAAAGGATTAGATCTGATAGACATAGTGCCTGAAGATCTGTGTACAGAGGTTTATGACATTGTACAGGAGGGAGTGAAGACCATCTGCAAGAAAAAGAAATGCAGAAAGGCAGAATGGTTGTCTGATGAGGCCTTACAAATATCTGAGAAAAGAAGAGGAGCTAAAGGCAAAGGAGAAAAGGAAAGATATACCCATTTGAATGCAGGGTTCCAAAGAACAGCAAGGAAAAATAAGAAAGCCTTCCTCAGTGATCACTGCAAAGAAATAGAGGAAAACGGTATAGACTGGGAAAGACTATAGATCTCTTCAAGAAAATTAGAGATAACAAGGGAACATTTCACATAAAGATGGGTTCAATAAAGTACAGAAATGGTATGGACCTAACAGAAGTAGAAGATATTAAGAAGAGATGACAGGAATACACAGAAGAACTATACAAAAATGATCATGACCCAGATAACCATGATGGTGTGATCACTCACCTAGAGTCAGACATCCTGGAATGTGAAGCCAAGTGGACCTTATGAAGAATCACTACAAACAAAGCTAGTGGAGGTGATGGAATTCCAGTTGAGGTATTTCAAATCCTAAAAGATGATGATGTGAAAGTGCTGCACTAATATGCCAGCAAATCTGGAAAACTCAGCAGTGACCACAGGACTGAAAAAAGTCAGTTTTCATTCCAATCCCAAAGAAAGGCAATGCCAAAGAATATTCCAACTACCACACAATTGCACTCATCTCACACCCTAGCAAGGTAATGCTCAAAATTCTCCAAGCCAGGCTTCAACAGTATGTGAACCATGAATTTCCAGATGTTCAAACTGAATTTAGAAAAACAGAGGAACCAGAGATAAAATTGCCAACATCTGTTGGATCATAGAAAAAGCATGAGAGTTCCAGGAAAACATCTACTTTTGCTTTATTAATTATGCCAAAGCCTTTGACTGTGTGGATAACAACAAATTGTGGAAAATTCTTAAAGAGATAGGAATACCAGACCAACTGACCTGCCTCCTGAGAAATCTGTATGCAGGTCAAGTAGAAACAGTTAGAACTGGACATGGAACAACAGATTGACTCCACACCAATCCTTTGGCCACATGATGTGAAGAGCTGACTCACTGGAAAAGACCCCAATGCTGGGAAAGATTGAGGGCAGGAGGAGAAGGGGACAAAAGAGAATGAGATGGTTAGATGGCATCACTGACTCAATGGACATGAATTTTAGCAAGCTTCTGGAGATGGTGAAGGACAGGGAAGCCTGGCATGCTGCAGTCCATGGGGTCACAAAGAGTCGGACATGACTAAGTGATAAACAACAACTTCTCTTTCAGTTATTCATTCATTAGACATGAAGTCTGGCACCTCCTTAATTTCAGGGATGAATAAGGCTTAGTTTCTGCCCTGGAGAAGCCCAAGCCCATCAGGGAGGTAAAGACACAAGTCATTACTGGAGGGAGTGGTAGGTACCATGATGTAGACTTTCCTGGGGTTGCAGGGAGCCTCACAGAAAAAGGCGACTGAATTTTGGGACAGAAAGAGAGTTTAGGGATGCCCTGAGCTCATCTGTATTGTTGACAAAATCAACATTTTCCTTCCAGTGTGCCTGTCTGCTTCTCCATGAACATCCCTGAACCCAGCCTTGCACTGCCCCAGAACAGCATCATCTGGGGAGGATGCTTTGATTTTTGCTTCAGCAGGTTTAAAACCCACTGAGATAATTTCTATTTAGGTTCCTGTCTCTTCTTGACCTGCTTCTTGAGAAACCTGTATGCAGATCAGGAAGCAATAGTTAGAACTGGACATGGAACAACAGACTGGTTCCAAATAGGAAAAGAAGTACATCAAGGCTGTATATTGTCACCCTGCTTATTTAACTTATATGCAGAGTACATCATGAGAAACGCTGGGCTGGAAGAAGCACAAGCTGGAATCAAGATGGCTGGGAGAAATATCAATAACCTCAGATATGCAGATGACACCATCCTTATGGCACAAAGTGAAGAGGAACTAAAAAGCCTCTTGATGAAAGTGAGAGAGGAGAGTGAAAAAGTTGGCTTAAAGCTCAACATTCACAAAACTAAGATCATGGCATCTGGTCCCATCACTTCATGGGAAATAGATGGGGAAACAGTGGAAACAGTGTCAGACTTTATTTTTTGGGGCTCCAAAATCACTGCAGATGGTGATTGCAGCCATGAAATTAAAAGACTCTTACTCCTTGGAAGGAGAGTTATGACCAACCTAGATAGCGTATTCAAAAGCAGAGACATTACTTTGTCAACAAAGTTCTGTCTAGTCAAGGCTATGGTTTTTCCAGAAGTCATGTATGGATGTGAGATTTGGACTATAAAGAATGCTAAGCACCAAAGAATTGATGCTTTTGAACTGTGGTGTTGGAGAAGACTCTTGAGAGTCCCTTGGACTGCAAGGAGATCCAACCAGTCTGTCCTAAGGGAGATCAGTTCTGGGTGTTCATTGGAAGGACTGACGCTAAAGCTGAAACTCCAGTACTTTGGCCACCTCATGCAAAGGGCTGACTCATTAGAAGAAACTGATGCTGGGAAAGATTGAGGGCAGGAGGAGAAGGGGACGACGGAAGATGAGATGGTTGGATGGCATCACCGACTCAATGGAGTTTGGGTAGGCTCTGGGAGCTGGTGATGGACAGGGAGGCCCGGTGTGCTGCAGTTCGTGGTGTCACAAAGAGTTGGACACGACTAAGCGACTGAACTGAACTGAACTCTTCCTTCAGAGCAGATTGTTTCTAAATTGTGTGCTTATGGTTTTGCTTTTATACAGTTCTAAGACTTTGTCTTTTTCTTTTAAGGTAACGATATTCTTGCACTTCCTGTGGACTGGGCCACTTATGGCTATCACAGTGATCATCCTGCTCTGGATGGAAATAGGAATATCATGTCTTGCCGGGATGGCACTCCTCATTATTTTGATGCTTTTGCAAAGCTTCTCTGGGAAGTTGTTTCTATCACTCCGGTAAGAGAAACACTGGTTTAAAAAAATAGATGATATGTACTTGGTGAATCCACAGTCTACTCTATGCTCTTGTTAAGAAACAACCTAGATGTCCATCAGCAGATGAATGGATAAGAAAGCTGTGGTACATATACACAATGGAGTATTACTCAGCCATTAAAAAGAATTCATTTGAATCAGTTCTAATGAGATGGATGAAACTGGAACCTATTATACAGAGTGAAGTAAGCCAGAAAGAAAAACATCAATACACTATACTGACACATATATATGGAATTTAGAAAGATGGCAATGATGACCCTGTATGCGAGACAGCAAAAGAGACACAGATGTATAGAACAGACTTTTGGACTCTGTGGGAGAGGGAGAGGGTGGGATGATTTGGGAGAATAGTATTGAAACGTGTATACTATCATGTAAGAACGAAGCACCAGCCTATGTTCAATACAGGATACAGGATGCTTGGGGCTGGTACATGGGGATGATCCAGAGAGATGATATGGGGTGGGATGTGGGAGGGGGATTCAGAAATGGGAGCTCATATACACCCATGGTGGATTCACGTCAATGTATGGCAAAACCAATACGGTATTGTAAAGTAAAATAAAGTAAAAAAAAAAAAAATCTCTGATCTCTTTATTTTGCATGTGTTGTAGACCCTTCAGGCTTAGCTAGTGGAGGTCCCATCCTTAAACCAAAGACTGATCTTGAAGGGGGAAAGGTGAAGCCATTTCCTGGTTCTTCCTGGAATTGTACTTGAATAAGTAGTGTCTGTCGACTGAGCAACTTCCCTTTCACTTTTCACTTTCCTGCATTGGAGAAGGAAATGGCAATCCACTCCAGTGTTCTTGCCTGGAGAATCCCAGGGACGGGGGAGCGTGGTGGGCTGCTGTCTATGGGGTCGCACAGAGTTGGACATGACTGAAGTGACTTAGCAGCAGCAGCAGCAAGTAGTGTCTGTAAGCAGAATTTACCTAAGTTCGAGTTATTTAAGCATTATTAAATAGTAATCATCCTATTGACCCAATTCCAGCTGCATATATTTTTGCTATGCTTGTGTTAGGATCATTTTCAATTATTTAAGTTCATGTCTTGTTTTTAATTCACTGTTGCTTTAAGTTATCAGAACTCCAAGGGCATAAAGACATAAATTTATAAAGCACCACAGTACCAGCAGCTTATGTGATAAAAGTGTTTAGTGATGAAGGGTCTAATGGTGATGAGTTATACTTGAAGCATATGTCAGGGGATTGAAAGTGTGTTGTTGTCCAGATTGTTAGGTGATGGAGATGTTGTAGCATTTAAAGCACATTGAGCTCTTTTCCTTTCTTTTTTTGGTGACTTTATGCATGTTATTTTTCTCTGCTTGGAATTTAATTTCTTATATTTACCACAGAAAGATATTCCTTATCCTTTGAGGTCCTGTTCGAGTGCTAACAGATCTCTGAAGCTTGTCTTACTCTCCTTTCCCAGTGGAATTAACAGCCCCATCTTTTCTGCTCCCTAGCACTTTAATCCTATTTTATTACAACACAAACATTGTCTTTCTGTTAGATTTGGGTATCTTCTGCCTTCTCTACCTGACCACAACCTGCTTGGGCAGGTGGTTTGTACGTGACTTACTTCAGGTCTTCCTTAGCCAATACTGCAAGTTCTCCAAGTTGTTTGTTGATTTGGGCTGAATAGTTGACTTCCTAATTGAAGTCTTCCTCTGTTTTTACTTTGAGTAGGACCTCCCTGTATTGTCAGCTTAGGAGAGCTATAGGGAATCACTTGATCCCTGGTCTCTGACCGTGCCACTGCTGCTGTCGTAAGGAAATTTTTGTTGTGATCACTAAGGTTCATCTCTCACGTTTGTTCCCTTAGGAGTAAGACTGCAGCTCTCACAGACACCAGGCTCAGGACCATGAATGAAGTTATAACTGGCATCAGAGCAATAAAAATGTATGCTTGGGAAGAGTCATTTGCACAGCTTATCATCAGATTGAGAAGGTAACTTTCTGTATATGTCAAACCACAGTTCATACTTTTTTATTTCCTGTTTTTACTGAATGGTTTAAAAGTATTACTGCTCTTTTATTTACCATCCTCCTAAAGGAAAAATATATATGCTTATTTCTTATATAGAAATGAAATTTTACATATTAATACCCCAAATCCCAAGGAAGCAGTGATCCTAAGATGTTAGTATTTGAGTTGATGACATTTAAACTAAAACTGCAATTTATGTTAATATAGAACAAATGGGAAGATTGTAGAGATTGTATATATGTATTGGGCCAAACTTTATGAATCAGTAATTTTTATTCCAAACAGAGCCATGAAAATGCCATTCCTTTTGGATTTGCTTTAGGTTTATAGCAATTTTTTCCATCTTTCATTTAAATATCTGATGAGTGTTTATACTCCAGCACAAGGTATTCATAATTCTCTGGCTGTACCCTGTTACCTCTCACCTTTGCACCTTTGTGAGGGCCCTTCCCTCTGCTGGGAATACACTCTCTCATCTTCCTTCTTCTCTGGCTTCCACCAACCCTGACTGACTTCCTCTCATCTTCTCAGGATCCATGTATGTGTGAATTGCCCTGACTTTACTGCTCTGGGTTACACATCTCTGCTCTGTGCTCCCGTGGGGGCCATGCTGACTGCCTCTGTCTAATGTCTTGGTGGACATGTGAAATCTAAGTTCCCTGACTAGGGATCAAATCCATGGCTGCTGTGTTAGAAACACGGAGTCTTAACCACTGCGCCACCCATCTTGTTTTCTAAGTTCATGAACTCCTGGAAGGGACAAGTTCTCTCTTTCTGTCATCCTCAAGGTACCCTGCACAGGACTTGTGATTACAAATGCTTGTTGAATAAATGTTCAAACTCGTCTTATAGACCCAAAATATTTAAAAGTGTGACATTAAGCTTCCATTTAGTTGGGAGAGTGAAGTGCTTGTGAAGTGCTTATGAAGTGTGTGGTCCTTGGGTCGGGGCAGAGCCCCAAGTGTGCACTGTACAGTGTCTCCATGTTGTGAGGGATGGTTCACCTTAATCTGTGTCCACTGCCTAGAAAGGGGCCACTCACACAGGGCACTTGAATTCATAGCTTGGATGTTGATGCTTTTTTTAAAATCTATTCCTCCTCTCTTACAGGAAGGAAATTTCCAAGATTCTGAGAAGTTCCTACCTTGATGGAATGAATTTGATATTCTTTGACACTGCAAGCAAAGTCATCCTTTTTGTCACTTTTACCACCTATGTGCTTCTTGGCAACATGATCACAGTTAGCAAAGTGTTTTTGGCCATAACACTGTACCAAGTTGTGCAGTTTACAGGCATCCTTGCCTTCCCTGTGGCCATCGAGAGCATAGCAGAAACAGTCGTCAGCATCCGAAGAATCAAGGTTTGTTGACAGATAACTTTTTAAAGTTTTAGGTAGATTGTAGGTAAAATGCTTCCTTTTATTTGGTGTCACCGTGTGCCAGTTAGGTGAGATTTAATGCTTTCGGACACAAAAGCTGGTAGCTGTTCCAAAATATCATACGTATTCCCCTCTCTTCTTTGGTAGAATACATTACAAATAATGTAAGATCACTGCTCATTTATGAGCAGCAGTAGCAGTGGCACAGGGTTCTTGATGTACAAGTGATGGCTGCAGGGCAACTAAAATGTCTAAAAGCAAAAGAAGTAAACAGATTGCATCTCCTGTGTTAACTTTAATGACTAGCAACTGTTCAGTACTGGGGTGAATTGGATTCCTCTCTGAGTCTGGAGGGAAAGAACTTGCTGAGAGGTCCTGCTCCTTGGACAGGAAGAGTGGCCTCAGATTCACTTGATTCACTCTGTTTAAAAATGGTTTCTTTCCTCCACAGATGGTTTGCTTGTTGATTTCTGAACATGCCTTTTGGATCTGACTTGTCCTCTTTACCCTTACTCTTTAATCCTATCTCTAGTTGGCTTCCTCCTTTCAAATTTGTGATTTCCACCATACCCACTGTCTCCTCTTTTTTCTGTCTCTATTGCCAAGGGCAAATAGTTTATGTAACCAAAATAAGAGCCTGGCATACAGTAGGCTCTAAAGTACTTGCATGTTTATGAGTAGGTCTAAAATGAAGGTAAACTGGCTCTGTGACCCAGCCTGGGCATGACTTTGAGTGTCTGGGCTTTATAAAATATTTAATTTTTTTTGTCCTTTTCCTCAGTGATGGACAGCCAGGAATAGATCTATAGTGAAGTTAGATTGATTTGGGTGCGATTTTATTTTATTTTTGGGTCTTATCATAAAAGTTGAGTTTTTTTATGATGAAGTTTCTATGTACTATAAAAAAAAATGATTACTCACAAAGCAGATCAGTCATACAGGGTTAGTTCTGGTCCCCTGAATTTTATCATTCTTTCTGCCAGGGGCTTCTAGCAACACTGTAAGGGATGGTCCATTCAGTTCATCAATTTTTTTTCCCTTAGCTTTTGCATCTTGAAAGAAAACACTTAGGAATATCCCTGGACCATAGTCACATTGTCAACGACAGGGTAATATGTCCAGATGGAAGCTTCATACATGTGGTATACCGCTGTGATTTTGTTACAGTGCTGTGATTTTGACACAGCCACTATCTTTGATCACAGTTGCCAGGGCTCACTGTGTGGTCTGGGTACATGCAAAGTCTTAAAGGTTTTCTCATTTAATCCTGACAGCAATTGAATGAGACAGACATGTGTCCTTGCTTTACAATTAAGGAAACAGGTTTTTTTTTTAATCAGGTGAAACAACTCACCCATCCTCAAATAGCCTGTAAATGACATTCCAGGATTCTACCCAAAGCCTGGTTTCTTAGCCATTGTTATGTTATTGTCTTCTTAGTACCTTCTGCCAAGTGGAGTAACTCTTTAAGTGTGATTTACATCAACTAGTCTCACTCTGAAGATATGCAAAGGTTCCCTGCTTCCTGAAAAATTAAAAAATTTAACTGTTAGCTCCACTGGCCATTCTGTTTGTTACCGAGCACTCTGACAAGTGAGGAGGGAGGGAGGTGGTGAGGTTGTCTCTGTGACTGCCACAATCACCCGCACTTTGGGGTCTGGGCTCACTCTGTTGGGCCCTCTGGGTCGCCTTCTCTTCTCTCGTTGATTTAAGCAAACACTGCTGAGCCTCCAGCAGCCCCATGAGCTTCTCCTAGCACTTTCATTCACGCTGATCCAGGGCTTCCATTTATGCACACAGCCAGTCCAGTGCCACCCAGCATCATGTCGGGTGGGCTGATGTTGACTCCCTGGGAGTGTTCCAAGCCCTGTGACAGCTGACTGTGTCTGGTAGACTGTGTCTGATACTTTAGTGTAGTGCCCATACTGGACATATCATGGGCATCAAATACATACTGGATTGACTGAAACAACAGTTACAGGAAATGGCTGGGAGCCTACAGAGGCCCAGGGTGGCTCAACCTGCACTAGAAGCTGGAGAAATGCAGAGAGAGGGGGCAGACTAGGGTTAGCATTCCTGGAACGTTGATCTTTGGTGTGTGTATGTGGTAGTGTGTTTCAACTTAGGGGAGCTGGATGTTATCAAGAGTGGAAATAGATCTGAATCTTCCCTTTGTTTTCTGTGTCTGTCTGTGTATCAAACCAGCCCAAATGGACTCAGTGGGCATGCTCTCTAAAGAGAGGAGTTGTGGCTAGCACAGCCTGGTGTTCATGTAGAGTCTGCTGGCCTGGCTTCTGGTCTGGGCTCTTTAGTCTTGTAGATAATTAGAAACACTCAGTCTTGATTAACAAAGTTAGTCTGATGCCAGCCATCATGAAATAAAATAAGATTAAAGCTATCAGACTTTAAGCAAAAATGTATCTGGAGTCCAAAGATGATCTTGACACAGAATTTCCTCCTGTTGATCAGTCTTTTTTCTCTTTTTTTTTTCTTATTTTAATTTTATTTATTTATTTTAATTGGAGGATAATTGCTTTACGATGTGTGTTGATTTCTGCTGTACAAGGTTGTGAATTAGTCATAATCATATATATCCCCTCTTAAACCTCAGACTCTTTTCAATCCTGTGGACTGTAGCCCACCAGGCTCCTCTGTCCATGGCATTCTCCAGGCAAGAATACTGGAGTTGGTTGCCATTTCCTTTTCCAACAGTTCTTCCCAAACCAGAGATCGAACCAGGGTGTCCCGCATTGTAGGCAAATTCTTTACCATCTGAGCTACCAGGGAAGCCCTATTTTCATTTTATTTATTTATTTATTTTTAATTGGCGTATAATTACTTTCCAATGTTATGTTGGTTTCTGCCATGCAATGTCATGAATCAGTCATAATTATACATATATTTCACCTCCCTCTTAAACCTCCCTCCCCTCCACACCCCACCCCTCTAGGTTGTCACAGAGCACCAGGTTGAGCTCCCTGTGTTACACAGCAACTTGCTTCTAGCTAAGTTGCTCAGTCATGTCCAACTCTTTGCAACCCCTGGACTGTAGCCTGCTAGGCTTCTCTGTCCATGGGATTCTCCAGGCAAGAATACTGGAGTGGGTTGCCATTTCCTACTCCAGGGGATCTTCCCAACCCAGGGATTGAACCCGTGTCTCCTGCATTGGCAAGTTGATTCTTTACCACTGAGCCACCTCTGTTTTACACATGATAGTGTATATATGTCAGTGCTATTTTTATCTCTCAATGTATGTCCCACTCTCTCCTTCCCCTGCTGTGTCCACAAGTCTGTTCTCTACATCTGCTTCTCCATTCCTTCCCTGAAAATAGATTCATCAGTATCATTTTTCTAGATTCCACATTTATGCATTAATTTATATTTGCTTTTCTTTTTCTGACTGACTTCTCTGTATATAACAGGCTGTAGTTTCATCCATCTCACTACAACTGACTCAAATTCATTCCTTTCTATGGAATTGCCAACATTTGTTGGATCTTAGAGAAAGCAAGGGAATTCCAGAAAAACATTTATTTCTGCCTCGTTGACTATGCTAAAGCCTTTGACTGTATGGATCACAACAAACTGGAAAATCCTAAAGAATTTAGAATACCAGACCATCTTACCTGTCTCCTGAGAAACCCGTATGCAGGTCAAGAAGCAACAGTTAGAACTGGACATGGAACAATGGACTGGTTCAAAATTGGGAAAGGAATACAAGGCTGTATATTGTCACCATGTTTATTTAACTTGTATGTCATGAGAAATGCAGACTGGCATTTGTGAGTTATAAGCTGGAATCAAGAATGCTGGGAGAAATATTAGCAACCTCAGATATGCAGATGATACTACTCTAATGGCACAAAGCAAAGAAGAACTAAAGAGCTTCTTAATGAGGGTGAAAAAGGAGAGTGAAAAAGCTGGTTTAAAACTCAGCATTAAAAAACTAAGATCATGGCATCTGATTCCATCACTTCTTGGTAAATAGAAGGGTAAAAGTTCTAAGCAGTGACAGATTTTCTCTTCTTGAGCTCTAAAATCACTGCAGATTGTGACTGCAGCCTTGAAATTAGAAGACGCTTGTTTCTTGGAAGGAAAGCTGTGACAAACCTAGACAGCATATTAAAAAGGAAAGACATCATCTTGCTAACAACAAGATGTAAGGTCTGTATAGTCAAAGTTATGGTCTTTCTAGTAGTCCTGTATGGATGTGAGACCTGGACCATAAAAAAGGCTGAGCACCACAGAATTGATGCTTTCAAATTGTGGTGCTGGAGAAGACTCGTGAAAGTCCCCTGGACAGCAAGGAGATCAAACCAGTCAATCCTAAAGGAAATCAACCCTGGATATTCATAGGAAGGACTAATGTTGAAGCTGCAGCTCCAATACTTTGGCCACCTGATGCGAAGAGCTGACTCAATGGAAAAGACTCTGATCCTGGGAAAGATTGAGGGCAGGGGGTGAAGTGGGCAACAGAGAATAAGATGGTTGGATGACATCACTGATTCAATGGACTTGAACTTGGGCAAACTCCAGGAGATGGTGAAGGACAGGGAGGCCTGGTGTGCTGCAGTCCATGGGGTTGCAAAGAGTCAGACATGACTTAGTGACTGAAAAAAAAAAACAAACAACAACAAATATGCCATTGTAAATATGTACCACAATTTCTCTGTCCATTCATCTGTCAATGAATATCTAGATTACTTTCATGTCCTGGCTATTGTAAATAGTGCTGCAGTGAACACTGAGGTACACATGTATTTTTGAATTATGGTTTTCTCAGGGTGAATATTCAGTTGTGAATTGCTGGGCCATATGGTAGTTTTATTCTTAGATTTTTAAGGACTTCCATACTGTTCTCCATAGTGGCTGTATTGATTTACATTCCCACCAACAGTGTAAGAGGGTTCCCCTTTCTCCACATGCTCTCCAACATTTATTGTTTGAAGGTTTTTTGATGATGGCCAATCTGAGTGGTATGAGGTGCTACCTCATTTAGTTTTGGTTTGCATTTCTCTAATAATGAGTGATGTTGAGCATCTTTTCATGTGCTTATTGGCTATCTCTATGTCTTTGGAGAAGTGTCCATTTAGATCTTCTGCCCATTTTTTGATTGGGTTGTTTTTTTTTCTTATATTGAGTTTCATGAGCTGTTATATATTTTGTAGATTAATTCTTTGTCAGTTGTTTAATCTGCAATTATTTTCTCCCATTCTGACGGTTGTCTTTTCATCATGTTTATTGTTTCCTTTGCTGTGCAAAAGCTTTTAAGGTTAATTATATCCCATTTGTTTACTTTTGTTTTTATTTCTATTACTCCAGGAATTGGTCAAAGAGAATCTTGCTGTGATTTATGTCAAAGAGTGTTCTGCCTACTTTTCCTCTAAAGTTTTATAGTTTCTGGCCTTACATTTAAGTCTTTAATCCATTTCAAGTTTATTTCTGTGTGTGGTGTTAAGAAGTGTTCTAATACCTTTCTTTTACATGTAGCTGTGCAGTTTTTTTTTTTTTTTTTCTGGAGAAGGCAATGGCACCCCACTCCAGTACTCTTGCCTGGAAAATCTCATGGATGGAGGAGCCTGGTGGGCTGCAGTCCATGGGGTTGCTAAAAGTCGGACACGACTGAGCGACTTCACTTCCACTTTTCACTCTCCTGCACTGGAGAAGGCAATGGCAACCCACTCCAGTGTTCTTGCCTGGAGAATCCCAGGGACGGGGGAGCCTGGTGGGCTGCTGTCTATGGGGTTGCACAGAGTCAGATACGACTGAAGTGACTTAGCAGTAGCAGTCCAGTTTTTTAATTATCACTGATTGAAGAGGCTGTCTTTTCTCCATTGGATGTTAGTCTTTTTTCTCTTAAGGCCTTTGACTAATTGCATGAGGCCCACCCACATTATACAGGTGTCTCGCTGGTCTCTGAACCTAGGGTAGACCAAGTGTGAGCTGGGAAGCTGGATGAAAGTGCGAGGAGCCACAAGAACTACAGACATGTTTTATTTGCTAGTGGCTGATGCAGCAGCAGCAGGGATTTTCAGGTGGGCTTATAAGGTATACATGAACAGAAGTGGCAAGTGGCCAAGCTGTTACTTTGTATTGTGCTTGTACAGTGCTATAGATGATCTGAGCCATTACATAGTCATGTAACATCATTGTTTATAGGAAGTGGGCAAAAGAGCCAGACCATTGCCACCTTGGCTCCTTAGTATTCTTGTACAGGAGGATAATCTGCTTTACTCAGAGTCTATTGATTTTAATACTAATCTCATCTAAAAATACTTTCACTGTAACAACCAGATGTGTTTGAGCAGGTGTCTGAAGACTGTGGTTTAGTCAAGTTGACATAAAATTAACCATCACACCCTCTTTAATCCCCATCTCTTCCTTTGAGCTCATGGATATGACTTTGCCCTCACTAAACCACACGTTTGTGGATTTCTTTCCCTCTCTGAATTCCAGACTTATCTAAAGGGCAGATACAGTGCCTCATTCATCTTGTAGTCCTCACAAATAGCAGGTGCCCAGAAAGTATGCAACTGAAGGAACCATCCAGCTCCATCATGTCTGGGAGGGATTCTGCAAATGCCTAACCATTAAGCATGGTTTTAGTGGGAAAAGTGTTAACTTTTATTCCTTGGTGGAATATGTGGTGCACCAAAGAGTGTAGCACAAAACGGGTACTAAATAAGGTTTTTAGGGAATTGTGCTCAAATATTTGGGTAGGATTTTTTTTCCACAAAAATTCAACTGAACTGTGTCTGAGGCTTGAAATTCCTTCCTATGTAGGTGTGTGCAATAACATTAACATTATGACCTGCTGAGTACTTTGAATTTTCCTGGTGCTGACTTTGTCAGGTTTCTTTGTGTCCTGGTAAAGGAAGCACCTTTGATTTGGGCAAGAAGCATCAGTTTTCCCTCATGTACATAAAATTTCTGGCAGGAAGATGGCCTAGGAATTGAGATCTTTTTGACAGTCATTTTCAGTAAATATGGGACAAATGGCTAAGAATAGAGTGATGAGAAGGGTTAGTGTCAGAATGGCAAACTACTTCCTGGTGGGTTCAAATCATTACTGAAATATATATAATTTAAAATTTTTGATTTTAGCCTCTTTTTAAGTTCATTTGATTTCTCTAACCCTTAAAAAGATTAGTTCTCTAGTTTATCAGAATCACCTGGAGTGGTTATTAAAACTAAATGATCACACCTTGGAGATTTTGATTCACTAGGTGTTAGTTGGAGTCCAAGCTGTCTATTAATATGTCTTTAGTAAATGTCCCTGGGTACCTGAAAATAGACCACATTTGGGAAACAGTGCCCTAGTTGTGGAAAAGAGCAAAGAAATCCAAACTGTGCAGATCCAATAGAGAGGATGTCAAGATCATTTGAAAAGTAAAATTAGTTGAGAGGAAAAACCTGTCTTGGTTTACACTAGATGTTTTAGGGGCAAATTTGGAATTTATTCATCTATTCCATCACCAAGATAATTGAATAAATAATTGAAGCCTGGCACACGCTAGATATGTATGTATAACGGCTGGTAAGGAAATACAGAGAAGTCTGTCCTCCTTGGAATTTCTTTCATCAAGTAGGGGGTTAATAACAAACCAAATAGTGAAGCTCACTGTAGATGTGCATTTTTGTGTCATTAGTACTTGGAAGGAGAAGTCTGAGGTGAAATGAGGTACTTTGTTAGAGACGTTGGTTTAATTTTGGAGATAGTACTTCCTGGGAAGACTGGAGAATTCCATGTGTGGGGGTGGGGGAGGTGGGAAGCTGATACTTTGCATTTTCATGGGGATGGTGACTGTGACAAAGGCTTTTAGTGCATAAGAAGGAACCAAAATATCTGAGGCTGCAGAGTAGAGTACTGGAGGCCTGAGCATGGAACTGTACAGGAAACTACAAGTTAAGGTTTTTAGTGTCTCAGAACTCAGCCTGGCTGCAGCCTTGGGAACTTGACAGGAAGGTGAGGTGGGAACCTAGAACAGAGGCAGGGAGATGAGTGTGTCAGGAGGCTGATGCAGTACATGGTCCAGGGATGAGATGATATGGTTTCGTTTAGGGTTAAATAGACTTGGCCAGATTTCAGAGCATTCAAGCACAACTCAGGGCATGTCTTACTTTGGGTATGGCAGGAAGGGAGAGGTGGATGCTCTACTGTTTGGGGTTATGGGGCTGTAAAATACCTGAATTTGTTGAAATATGGAGTTCTAATATGCTGGCAAATTTGGAAACTCAGCAGTAGCCACAGGACTGGAAAAGGTCAGTTTTCATTCCAATCCTAAAGAAGACAATGCCAAAGAATGTTCAAACTACTGCACAATTGCATTTCTCTCATATGCTAGCAAAGTAATGCTCAAAATTTTCCAAGCTAGGCTTAAACAATATGTGAACTGAGAACTTCCAGATGTTCAAGCTGGATTTAGAAAAGGCAGAGGAACCAGAGATCAAATTGCCAACATCCGTTGGATTATAGAAAAAGCAAGAAAGTTCCAGAAAAACATGTACCTCTGCTTTATTGACTACACTAAAGGCTTTGATTGTATGAATCACAAAAATACTATGGAAAATTCTTCAAGAGATGGGAATACCAGACCACCTTACCTGCCTCCTGAGAGATCTGTATGCAGGTCAAGAAGCAACAGTTAGAACCAGACATGGAACAACAGACTGGTTACAAATAGGGAAAAGAGTACATCAAGGCTGTATATTGTCATGCTGCTTATTTGACTTATATGCATAGTGCATCATGAGAAATGCTGGACTGGATGAAGCACAAGCTGGAATCAAGATTGCCAGGAGAAATATCAATAACCTCAAATATGCAGATGACACCACCCTTATGGCAGAAAGAGAAGAATAACTAAAGAGCCTCTTGACAAAAGTGAAAGAGGAGAGCAAAAAAGCTAGCTTAAAACTCAACATTCAGAAAATGAAGATCATGGCATCCGGTCCCATCACTCCATGGCAAATAGATGGGGAAACCATGGAAACAGTGAGACACTTTATTTTCTTGGGCTCCAAAATCACGGCAAATGATGATTGCAGTCATGAAATTAAAAGACGCTTGCTTCTTGGAAGAAAAGCTATGACAAACCTCAGTTCAGTTCAGTTCAGTTCAGTTGCTCAGTCATTTATGACTGTTCGTGACCCCATGGACTGCAGCATGCCAGGACTTCCTGTCTATCACCAACTCCCGGAGTTTTCCCAAACTCATGTCCATTGAGTCAGTGATGCCATACAACCATCTCATCCTCTGTTATCCCCTTCTCCTCCTACCTTCAATCTTTCCCAGCATCAGGAACTTTTCTAATGAGTCAGCTCTTTGTATCGGGTGGCCAAAGGATTGGAGTTTCAGCTTCAACATCACTCCTTTAATGAACACTCAGGACTGATCTCCTCTAGGATGGACTGGTTGGATCTCCTTGCAGTCCAAAGGACTCTCAAGTCTTCTCCAGCACCACAGTTCAAAAGCATCAATTCTTCAGCACTCAGCTTTCTTTATGGTCCAACTCTCACATCCACACATGACCACTGGAAAAATCATAGCCTTAACTAGACAGACCTTTGTTGGCAAAGTAATATCTCTGCTTTTTAATAAGCTGTCTAGGTTGGTTATAACTTTTCTTTTAAGAAGCAAGCATCTTTTAATTTCATGGCTGCAGTCACCATCTGCAGTGATTTTGAAGCCCCCCAAAATAAAGTCTGACACTGTTTCCACTGTTTCCCCATCTATTTGCCATGAAGTGATGGGACCAGATGCCGTGATCTTAGTTTTCTGAATGTTGAGCTTTAAGCCAACTTTTTCACTCTCCTCTCTCACTTTCATCAAGAGGCTCTTTAGTTCTTCTTCACTTTCTGCCATAAGGGTGGTGTCATCGGAATATCTGAGGTTATTTATATTTCTCCTGGCAATCTTGGTTCCAGCTTGTGCTTCATCCAGCCTAGCATTTCTCAAGATGTACTCTGCATATAAGTTAAATAAGCAGGGTGACAATATACAGCCTTGATGTACTCCTTTTCCTATTTGGAACCAGTCTGTTGTTCCATATCCAGTTCTAACTGCTGCTTCCTGACCTGCATACAGATTTCTCAAGAGGCAGGTCAGGTGGTCTGGTATTCCCATCTCTTTTGGAATTTTCCACAGACAGTGTATTAAAAAGCAGAGATAATACTTTGCTGTCAAAGATCCATATTGTCATAGCTATGGTTTTTCCAGTAGTCATGTATGGATGTGAGAGTTGTACCATAAAGAAAGCTGAGCACTGAAGAATTGATGCTTTTGAAGTATGATGTTGGAGAAGACTGTTGAGAGTCCCTTGGACTGTAAGGAGATCCAACCAGACTAAGGAAATCAGTCCTGAATATTCATCGGAAGGACTGATGTTGAAGCTGAAACTCCAATACTTTTACTTCCTGATGCTAAGAGCTGACTCATTAGAAAAGAGCTTGATGCTGGGAAAGATTGAAGGTGGGAGGAGAAGGAGATGACAGAGGATGAAATGGTTGTATGGCATCACTGACTCAATGGACATAAGTTTGAGTAACCTCCTGGAGCGGTGAAGTACAGGGAAGCTTGGCATGCTGCAGTTATTAGGGTCGCAAAGAGCTGGACATGACTGAGTGACTGAACAAGGGGAAGAGGAGATCATAAACTTGGTTTTGTATTCTGAGAGGCTTTTGAAATCCCCCAGTGTTTGCTATAAAATCCACCCCATTGACCAGCCAAGTCTGATTCAACCTCCTTCCTAGTTTCTAAAAGGAAATAGGAAATGAATATAATTATCTGATCTGATGTTTGTTTTACTTCCTTCCCATGCCTCTCACTTATATGTGTTAATGCCCAATTAAAAGGTGAATTTGGAAACAGGAAAGGAGGAAAAGATCAGCTGAGTTTACTGATTAGGTGGTCAGAACTGGGCAAGGTTTGATCGTAGATGATCTGGAATCATTATGAGCATATAGAGTTTAGAACATAGTATGGTGTTGAGCCCTGCTGCTTCCTGCAGCCGGGGACTTGGTCATCTCTATATGGTCATCTCTCATAATTTCCACTTATCATGTCTGGGAGCCCTAGGAAGAAAATCCGCCACCCCTGCCCACCTTGGAGGGGGTTTAGGGGTTTTACCTGTGGACCTACTTATGGGTTTTATAGCATTGTATCTTCTTGTTTACACATGCTTTTCAATTTCCTTTTTTCCATGTACAGAAAATGAAAATTTATTGATATTATAACCTCATAACCAAGAAGTCCGTCTATTTTCTCTAAGTGAAGAAAGGGACCCTGTGGTTTTGGCATTGCATTACTTCAATAGGATTTCAAAAGATCTTGTTTTAACTTCAAAGCACTAAAAATCTTAAATAACTTTTACATCCAGTATAATGTATCTCTGAGGTTATATTGTTCACAAAGCTGCTTAGATTTTCCCCTATCAGAAATTGGAAAGTCAATATTTTTGGCTCTAGTTCTGACCTTGATACTTTCCTGCATGACCTGTGCTTGTCCTGCATTTCATGGTGAGATAGGCTGGGATGTGGGATGCTTTACTGGACTGCTTATAGGTGGAAAAACATCTCTTTGAGCAACAGGATATAAAGAAAGTATAAGAGACTAAAACTAACTGCATGCACTGGCAGTTGGGATAATTTATCAGCAATAAGATACAAAAGACCAAAACCAAACTGCCATTTCTGAGGTACCCAGAGCAAAAGCAATGTACTACACATGATCCCTGCACATAGCACCATCAATGGGGTGGACAGACCACCTAAGCCACCTCTTCAGCCCCACCCACTGACCCGCCTCAACTTTCTCTCCATTTAAGGAACTAGCTTACCCCCCACCCCAGCCCCCTGTGAGTGAGCAAGGACACGTGTTAGTTGTTTTCACTCCTAAGTCAAAGTGCACTCTGCTTATTACATGGCAGTCCAATACATCAGAAACGATGTGTTGAGGCAAGAAATACAACTTTATTTAGAAAGCTATCTGATCAAGAAGATGGCAGACTAGTGTCTCAAAATAACCATCTTATTTGGTTCTGGATGCCAGTTTCTTTTGTAGAATACAGAGCAGGAAGAGGTGATGAAGTAAAGTAAAAAGGTCATTAAGTGTGCAAATATCTCCAGAATGGCCAGCCTCAGGTAGGGGATGTATTAATTTCTTCTCTTTTGCAGCCATTCTCAGGTGGACAGCTTCAGGATGTTTCCATGAACAAAGGCATTTTGGTTCAACATTCAGACAGAGAGGCAGAGTTCCTTGAGGGCAGGCCATTATGTAAGCTTATATCTATAGACAATGATTATAATAACAAAAGTTATGAAAAGCAAAGGTTAAAGTAAAGGAAACAGATCCAACATGGAATTAGACTTTGTTCTGGTCTGTTACACTCCCTCATACTGCAGCATGAGTCCCACTAAAGCTTTGCCTGAATTTCTCATCTGATCTCTTTTTAATTTCTATTGATTCAAGGGTCCAAGAACCCAGGTCCGTGAGAGTGGCTCTAATGGCAATTTAATTTCAGTGTTTTTCATCACCCTGATCACTAGAGAATTCAGCCAGCACTTCTGGCACCTTTACAAGCTAGTCAGATGTTGACTGAGGTCTCATCTAACCTCTGGAAGATTGTAACTTCCCCCTCAGATGTGTTATTTATAGACAAGTGCTCAACAGATTTACTTCCTCACTTAAAGCATAATTTTTCTTTTTTTGATGGTGGAGAAGTCTATATTCTGATATACACTGAATATTAAGTGTATTATTATTCACTGCACACACTGAATATTAAGTTTTATGTTTTGGCAATATGCTTTAAGCTGCAGTTGGAATTTCTGCCCTGACAAAATTTATAACATATATAACTTTTTTCTTGTTGCTGTGTTAGCTCTGACTATGCAAGGCTGTAGCTTGTCTATGGTTGGGCTGATTTGAACAGCCCTACAGTCTGTTCCTTCCTTTAGCTAATACCCATGATGAGCTGACTCTGTGCAAGGTTCAGTCTCATTAGAGTTGGGACTGTGTCTGTAAGTGCTTGAATGACATGGTTACCCACCCTCTATGTAATGTAATGGGAATCCCCTATGGGAATTCAGAGGTATGGAGGTAAGTATCAGCTGGAGACATCCTGACTGGCTCCCAGGAGGATTAGTATTTGAGCTGAGGCAGAAGAATGGGTGGAGTTAGCATTCAGGATCTCCAGGCAGAGGCCACGTAGGGAGTGTCGACTTAGGTGCTGTTGGTCACTGGAGGGTTTTAAGCATGGTGAACACTCTCAGAGGTGCTGTAAAGAGATCAGGAGAAAGTGGTGTAGGGAAGGGCTAGGGAAGGAACTGTTACCAGAGTTCTTAGCCTCCTTAATCAACAGAAATTGATTAGAGGCCAGACAAGAAATTCAGGCAAGGCTTTATTGGGGCCCCTGCTCCAGCAGCAGGGAGGGAGAACAAACAATAGTTTCCCTTGCTTGCTCGCTCCCCCATGAGGGGCAAGCCTGTTCCTTATATGGGGAGAGGGTAGGGGTGTGTCAGGGGTCAGGACACACGTGTGGTTTAGGTGTTTTGTCCACTCCTAAGGTGGTATTGTGTGCAGGAGCTTGTGCAGTACCCTGCTTTTGTTCTGACATGCTGTTTTTGCTCCAGGCTTTTCAAAAAGTGGCAGTTGGGGTTTTTGATCTCTTTGTATCTTTTGGGTCCAGAATTTGCCCCAACTGAGCATGCACACAGTTATTTTTAGTCCCATAAGATTTCTTTGTAGTTGGTTAATGGAGGAGAGATGTGTCCAGGTGTAAGCATTGCAGCACTGCAGCAAAAGGTATGGAGGTAAGGTCCCAGGTCCCAGCCTGTCTCAGAACCAGCAAAAGAAAAGTTGTATCAGTATTTGAAAAGATTAATAGTGAGAGTCTGAAATTGTGTTGTTTCAAGAAAAAAGCATAATTGGAAGAGGGTTGAGCTGTGTCAGAACAGATGAAAGCCCATACCTGGCTGACGACGGGAGAAGTGGTGTGGAGAGAGAACTTAGGCTGCGGTGGTTGAAAGTCTGCAGAGGAGTCCTTAGACCATCATCGTCCATCCTGCCTCCTGTTGAACACAGGCTCAGGGCAGGTGCCGGGGTCCAACCCCGGTGGATCCAGGGAATTCGAAGCGTGGACAGTGTTGGCGAGGAAAACTTATTTATTTATTTATTAATATAGAAATATAAGATTAGATTAGGAAGAGATAGTGTAGTAGGAAAATTAAGTGGAGAAAAGAGGCTGAATAACTTGGTTTACGGGGAAGGCCAATAAAGCTCCAGACAAGGAACTTGCACCATCTACGTTGGGCCACCGGCGTCTGTTTGAATATCAGAGAGTGCCCTGCCTTGGGCTCTCTCTCTCTTACAGATCTTAGAAGCCAGGACAAGTAAGTAGACATGGTGAGCCGCCCCGTTCCAGATGGAAATTCAGCCTGAAATTAGAGTAAAGAGGAGACACGGGGGAAACCAGTCTAGCGACTGGTCCCGGCCCCTATTGTCTAGAATCTCCTTTTATACCTTTTTGATTGTACAAAGAGATCAATGGGTAATACAAAATTATGCAGCATCAGCAGCCCTGACTCTTATCAAAATCAGGCTTTTCTTTCTGCATACCTAATTGTATACACAAATCTTAGGTGATTTACATCATCTTATAGCCAAAAAGAGCCAATTAACATTTTACAGCCTTTTTCCTGATAAGGGTTTGTCAACCAGAAGACTTATTTGTGTTGATCTTCTCAATCAGGAAATTCCAGGGGGAACCCCTGAAACCTGATCACGTCCTTGCGTTTGTCAGGCTTCCTTCCGCATGACCTTGTCATAGGCGGGATTCCTCACGCTGGCCCCCGACAGGCAGGTAGGAGTTGCCATGCCCAGTGTTAGGTTCTCAGTGAACCTGGATGAGAGGAAGAGGGAAACAGTTGGTCATATCTCCTACCAGTTGGTCTTTGAGAGAAATGCAAGGATCCTGTCTTCCTTTTCCTGCACAGAAGCAGGTTATCATGTTCTATTTTTACCAGTTATTTTCTTTTCCTTTGGAAAAATTTTATTTCAAATTATACGTACATAAAAAGACTGGGGCAAAGATTTATTTGCTTGCCATTTACATCATATATTCTCCCACAACTAAGAGTTTTGCTATAAAATAAAGCAGTTCTTTATTTTTTGGGGGCCCAAAAATCACTGCAGATGGTGACTGCAGCCATGAAATTGGACACTTGCTCCTTGGTAGAAAAGCTATCACCAACCTAGACAGCATATTAAAAAGCAGAGACCTTACTTTGCCAACAAAGGTATGTCTAGTCAAAGCTATGGTTTTTCCAATAGTCATGTATGGATGCGAGAGTTGGACTATAAAGAAAGCTGAGCACTGAAGAATTGATGCTTTTGAACTGTGGTGCTGAAGACTCTTGAAAGTCCCTTGAACTGCAAGGAGATCCAACCAGTCAATCCTTAGGGAAATCAGTCCTGAATATTCATTGGAAGGACTGATGCTGAAGCTGAAACTCCAATACTTTGGCCACCTGATGTGAAGAACTGACTCATTGGAAAAGACCCTGATGCTGGGAAAGATTGAAGGCAGGATCTTGAACTGCAAGGAGATCCAACCAGTCAATCCTTAGGGAAATCAGTCCTGAATATTCATTGGAAGGACTGATGCTGAAGCTGAAACTCCAATACTTTGGCCACCTGATGTGAAGAACTGACTCATTGGAAAAGACCCTGATGCTGGGAAAGATTGAAGGCAGGAGAAGATGACAGAGGATGAGATGGTTGGATGGCATCACTGACTTGATAGACATGAGTTTGAGCAAGCTCTGGGAGATGGTGATGGACAGGGGAGCCTGGCGTACTTCAGTCCACGGGGTCTCAAAGAGTCAGACACGACTGAGCGACTGAACTGAACTGAATTCTCAGTCGTGAATTTCTTCTCTTTAAGGGATTCACAGTCAAAATATCTAAGAATACTAGTGTACCTTTCACAGAAAACTTTTATGTAAAGCTTATCAGATTATTTGGTAGTGGGAGAATCCCAGGGAGAGAGAAAACTGCTAAAGTACCAGGCGGGTTAAACTCCCACCATGCAATATTCTAGTGGTTTCAAGAAGGTTCTGCTTCTTATGTTTTCTTTCGTGTCTTTCATATTTAGGAAAGCTTTTTTTTTTATTACTAAATGAAGTAAGTTTAGCAAATTATAATTTGTTTGAAATAATTTAAAGTTTGTTAAATTATTATTTGATAAACTATTAAATAATTAGCCTCCCTACTTCTACTTATCAACAATGAATGTGTCAGAGTAGAATACTTATCAACAGTAAATGTATCAAATGATAAACTTGAGGTGACAATGATGTTCTTACAAAGACAGATTGAACGATGAAACTTTAAGTGGATAAATGTATGATTTTCATTAGTTTTTTTTTTTTCAAGTTATGAATACATACTCCCATTAATGTTTCCTTGCACTCAAGGAGCCTAAGGAGAGACCACTTATAAAGAAACATTCTCACTAAAGCTGTGCTCTACTAGCTGCCAAGTTTTGAGACCACTGTGGACTGTTCAGTTCAGTACAGTTCAGTTGCTCAGTCATGTCTGACTCTTTGCGACCCCATAAATTGCAGCATACCTGGCCTCCCTGTCCATCACCAACTCCTGGAGTTCACCCAAACTCATGTACGTTGAGTCGGTGATACCATCCAGCCATCTCATCCCCTGTCGTCCCTTTCTCTTCCTGCCCCCAATCCCTCCCAGCATCAGGGTCTTTTCCAATGAGTCAACTCTTTGCATGAGGTGGCCAAAGTATTGGAGTTTCAGCCTCAGCATCAGTCCTTCCAATGAACACCCAGGACTGATCTCCTTTTGGATGGACTGGTTGAATCTCCTTGCAGTCCAAGGGACTCTCAAGGGTCTTCTCCAGCACCACAGTTCAAAAGCATCAGTTCTTCAGTGCTCAGCTTTCTTCACAGTCCAACTCTCACATCCATACATGACCACTGGAAAAACCATAGCTTTGACTAGATGGACCTTTGTTGGCACAGTAATATCTCTGCTCTTTAATATGCTATCTAGGTTGGTCATAACTTTTCTTCCAAGGAGTAAGCGTCTTTTAATTTCATGGCTGCAGTCACCATCTGCAGTGATTTTGAAGCCCCAAAAAATAAAGTCTGACACTGTGTCCACTGTTTCCCCGTCTATTTCCCATGAAGCGGTGGGACCAAATGCCATGATCTTCGTTTTCTGAATGTTGAGCTTTAAGCCAACTTTTTCACTCTCCTCTTTCACTTTCATCAAGAGGCTTTTGAGTTCCTCTTCAATTTCTGCCATAAGGGTGGTGTCATCTACATATCTGAGGTTATTGATATTTCTCCCGGCAATCTTGGTTCCAGATTGTGCTTCTTCCAGCCCAGCGTTTCTCATGATGTACTCTGAATATAAGTTAAATAAGCAGGGTGACAATATACAGCCTTGATGTACTCCTTTTCCTATTTGGAACCAGTCTGTTGTTCCATGTCCAGTTCTAACTGTTGCCTCCTGACCTGCATACAGATTTCTCAAGAGGCAGGTTAGGTGGTCTGGTATTCCCATCTCTTTCAGAATTTTCCACAGTTTATTGTGATCCACACAGTCAACGGCTTTGGCATAGTCAATAAAGCAGAAATAGATGTTTTCTGGAACTCTCTTGCTTTTTCCATGATCCAGCAGATGTTGGCAATTTGATCTCTGGTATCTCTGCCTTTCCTAAAACCAGCTTGAACATCTAGAAGTTCACAGTTCACGTATTGCTAAAGCCTGGTTTGGAGAATTTTGAGCATTACTTTACTAGCGTGTGAGATGAGTGCAATTGTGCAGTAGTTTGAGCATTCTTTGGCATTGCCTTTCTTTGGGATTGGAATGAAAACTGACCTTTTCCAGTTCTGTGGCCACTGCTGAGTTTTCCAAATTTGCTGGCATATTGAGTGCAGCACTTTCACAGCATTGTCTTTCAGGATTTGAAATAGCTCAACTGGAATTCCATCACCTCCATAGTGATGCTTCCTAAGGCCCACTTGGCTTCACATTCTAGGATGTCTGGCTCTAAATGAGTGATCACACCATCATGATTATCTGGGTCTTGAAGCTCTTTTTTTGTACAGTTCTTCTGTGTATTCTTGCCACCTCTTCTTAATATCTTCAGCTTCTGTCAGGTCTATATCATTTCTGTCCTTTATCGAGTCCATCTTTGCATGCAATATTCCCTTGGTATCTCTAATTTTCTTGAAGAGATCTCTAGCCTTTCCCATTCTGTTGTTTTCCTCTATTTCTTTGCATTGATCACTGAGGAAGGCTTTCTTATCTCTTCTTGCTATTCAAATGGAATAGCTTTCCTTTTCTCCTTTGCTTTTTGGGTCTCTTCTTTTCTCAGCTATTTGTAAGGCCTCCTCAGGCAGCTATTTTGCTTTTTCGCATTTCTTTTCCATAGGGATGGTCTTGATCCCTGTCTCCTGTACAATGTCACGAACCTCCGTCCATAGTTCTTCAGGCACTGTCTATCAGATCTAGTCCCTTAAATCTATTTCTCACTTCCACTTATAATCACAAGGGATTTGATACCTAAATAAAATGGTCTCGTGGTTTTCCCTCCTTTCTTCAATTTAAGTCTGAGTTTGGCAATAAAGAGGACTGTTAGGTCATTACAAATGTCTCTGTGACATCACTGAGCTTGTTTGTGATTGGTAACTAGGAGAATGAATTCCGTATAACATGGAGTTATTCTGGTTCTTTGGCATGGGGCTCTAAAATAGCAGAACTGACATTTTAACTTTTAGAAGGAAAGGAAAAAAGTTCTTATTCATGCAGCTCTATTCTTAAAGAGGTGCTGACATCTAAGACTCTCCCTAGAGAAAGGCACATGCCCCTTCGGTATGACTCTGGGCCCCAGCAGGTTGTACTTCCTCCTGTACCCAGAGTTCCTCTTCCACCTGCTCTGCTCAGATTTGGAGGTGGATATTCCCATTTTACTGTTTTTTTTTTTTTTTTGTGTGTGTGTGTGTGCATTTTTAACATCTGCTGAGATGGCCTCCACTAAACACTGAGTTGCCTGTTCACTGGGCTGTCCAAGTTGTCTCTGTAGGTACCAGTTTTTTTTTTTTTTTACTTATTTATTTTTAACTGAAAGATAATCGCTTTACAGTATTGCATTGGTTTCTACCAAACAACAACATAGGTTTATCTATGGCCCTCCCACTCAAACATCCTTCTCACATCCCTCCCCATCTCACCCTTCTAGGTTGTTACCCAGCCCTTGATTAGAGTTTCCTGAGTCAGACAGCAAATTTCCATTGGCTATCTCTTTTACATATGGTAATGTATATTTCTATTTTATTCTCTCCATACATCCCTCTCCTTCCTCTGCCACTAGCCTTGTCCATAAATCTGTTCTCTATGTCTGTGTCTTTATTGCTGCTCTGCAAATAGATTCATCTGTAATATCTTTCTAGATTCCACATATATGCATTAGTATTTGATATTTGTTTTTCTCTTTCTGACATAATTCACTCGGTATAATAGGTTCTAGTTCATCCACATCATCAGGGCTGACTCAAATGCATTCCTTTTAATGGCTGAGTAGTATTCAACTGTATATATGCACCACCACTTCTTTTTCTTTTTAATTTATTTATTTTAATTGAAGGCTAATTACTTTATAATATTGTAGTGGTTTTTGCCATACATCAACATGAATCAGCCATGGATGTACATGTGTTCCCCATCCTGAACCCCCCTCCCACCTCCCTCCCCATCCCATCTCTCAGGGATATCCCAGTGCTCCGGCCCTAAGCATGCTGTTCATGCATCAAACCTGGAATGGTGATCTGTTTTACATATGGTAATACACATATTTCATTGCTATTTTCTCAAATCATCCCACCCTCACCTTCTCCCACAGAGTCCAAAAGTCTGTTCTTTATCTCTGTGTCTCTTTTGCTTACTCAAATATAGGGTCATCATAGCCATCTTTCCAAATTCCATATATATGTGTTAATTATACTCTGTATAATAGGCTCCAGTTTCATCCATCTTATTAGAACAGATTCAAATGCATTTTTCTTAATGGATGAATAATATTCCATTGTATATAAGAGACATTACTTTGCCAACAAAGGTCCGTCTAATCAAGGCTATGGTTTTTCTAGTGGTCATGTATGGATGTGAGAGTCGGACTCTGAAGAAAGCTGAACACTGAAGAATTGATGCTTTTGAATGTGGTGCTGGAGAAGACTCTTGAGTGTCCCTTGGACTGCAAGGAGATCCAACCAGTGAATTCTGAAGGAGATCAGTCTTGGATGTTCATTGCAAGGACTGATGCTGAGGCCGAAACTCCAATACTTTGGCCACCTCATGTGAAGAGTTGACTCATTGGAAAAGACTGTGATACTTGGGGGGATTTGGGGCAGGAGGAGAAGGGGACGACAGAGGATGAGATGGCTGGATGGCATCACCGACTCGATGGATGGACATGAGTTTGAGTAAACTCCGGGAGTTGGTGATGGACAGGGAGGCCTGGCGTGCTGCGATTCATGGGGTTGCCAAGAGTCAGACATGACTGAGCGACTGAACTGAACTGAACCACAGCTTTCTTATCCATTTGTCTGCTGATGGACATCTAGGTTGTTTCTATGTCCAAGCTATTGTAAACAGTGCTGTGATGAACATTGGGGTACATGTGTCTCTTTCAATTCTGGTTTGTTCTAGTTCTGTGAAAAATACTGTTGGTAGCTTGATAGGGATTGCACTGAATCTATAGATCACTTTGTGTAGTATGCTCATTTTCACTATATTGATTCTTTTGATCCACAAACATTGTATATTTCTCCATCTGTTTGTGTCATCTTTGATTTCTTTCATCAGTGTTTTATAGTTTTCTATATATAGGCCTTAGTTTCTTTCAGTTTAGTTCAGTTCAGTTCAGTCACTCAGTCGTGTCCGACTCTTTGCGACCCCTTGAATCGCAGCACGCCAGGCCTCCCTGTCCATCACCAACTCCCGAAGTTCACTCAGACTCATGTCCCTAGAGTCAGTGATGCCATCCAGTCATCTCATCCTCTGTTGTCCCCTTCTCCTCCTGCCCCCAATCTCTCCCAGCATCAGAATCTTTTCCAATGAGTCAACTCTTCGCATGAGGTGGCCAAAGTACTGGAGTTTCAGCTTCAGCACCATTCCTTTCAAAGAAATCCCAGGGCTGATCTCCTTCAGAATGGACTGGTTGGATCTCCTTGCAGTCCAAGGGACTCTCAGGAGTCTTCTCCAACACCACAGTTGAAACTCATCAATTCTTCGGTGCTCAGCCTTCTTCACAGTCCAACTCTCACATCCATACATGACTACTGGAAAAACCATAGCCTTGACTAGATGGACCTTAGTCAGCAAAGTAATATCTCTGCTTTTGAATATGCTGTCTAGGTTGGTCATAACTTTTCTTCCAAGGAGTAAGCGTCTTATAATTTCATGGCTGCAGTCATCATCTTCAGTGATTTTGGAGCCCCCCCAAAATAAAGTCTTACACTGTTTCCACTGTTTCCCCGTCTATTTCCCATGAAATGATGGGACCGGATGCCATGATTTTATTTTCTGAATGTTGAGCTTTAAGCCAACTTTTTCACTCTCCTCTTTCAGTTTCATCAAGAGGTTTTTTAGTTCTTCTTCACTTTCTGCCATAAGGGTGGTGTCATCAGCATATCTGAGGTTTCATGAAATGATGGGACCGGATGCCATGATTTTATTTTCTGAATGTTGAGCTTTAAGCCAACTTTTTCACTCTCCTCTTTCAGTTTCATCAAGAGGTTTTTTAGTTCTTCTTCACTTTCTGCCATAAGGGTGGTGTCATCAGCATATCTGAGGTTCTTGATATTTCTCCTGGCAATCTTGATTCCAGCTTGTGCTTCATCCAGCCCAGCATTTCTCATGATGTACTGTGCATATAAGTTAAATAAGCAGGGTGACAATATACAGCCTTGACGTACTCCTTTTCCTATTTGGAACCAGTCTGTTGTTCCATGTCCAGTTCTAACTGTTGCTTCCTGACCTGCATACAGATTAGTTTCTTTAGGTAGATTTATTCCTAAGTATTTTATTCTTTTTGTCACAATGGTGAATGGAATTGTTTCCTTAATTTCTCTTTCTGTTTTCTCATTGTTAGTGTATAGGAATGCAAGGATTTCTCCGTGTTAATTTTATATCCTACAACTTTACTATATTCATTGATTAGCTCTAGTAATTTTCTGGTGGTGTCTTTAGGATTTTCTATGTAGAGGATCATGTCATCTGCAAGCAGTGAGAATTTTTCTTCTTTTTCAATCTGGATTGTTTTTATTTCTTTTTCTTCTCTGATTGCTGTGGCTAAAACTTCCAAAACAGTGTTGAATAGTAGTGCTGAGAGTGGGCACCCTTGTCTTGTTCCTGACTTTAGGGCAAATGCTTTCAATTTTTCTCCATTGAGGATAATGTTTGCTGTGGGTATATCAGATGTTGCTTTTATTATTTTGTGGTATGTTCCTTCTATGCCTGCTTTCTGGAGGATTTTTTTTTTTTTTGGCCAAAGTACTGGAGTTTCAGCTTTAGCATCATTCCTTCCAAAGAAATCCCAGGGTTGATCTCCTTCAGAATGGACTGGTTGGATCTCCTTGCAGTCCAAGGGACTCTCAAGAGTCTTCTCCAACACCACACCTCAAAAGCATCAATTCTTCGGCGATCAGCCTTCGTGGCCTTATAAAATGAGTTTGGAAGTTTATGTTCCTCTTCAATTTTCTGGAACAGTTTGAGTTGAATAGGTGTTAGCTCTTCTCTAAATTTTTGGTAGAATTCACCTGTGAAGCCATCTGGTCTTGGGCTTTCGTTTGCTGGAAGATTTTTGATTACAGTTTCAATTTCTGGCTTGCGATGGATCTCTTAAGATTTTCTCTTTCTTCCTGGTTCAGTTTTGGGAGGTTATACTTTTCTAAGAATTCTTCCATTTCTTCCAAGTTGCCCATTTTATTGTCTTATAGTTGCTGATAGTAGTCTCTTATGATTCTTTATATCTCTGTGTTTTCTGTTGTGATTTCTCCATTTTCATTTTTTCTCTTTCTTCCTGGTTCAGTTTTGGGAGGTTATACTTTTCTAAGAATTCTTCCATTTCTTCCAAGTTGCCCATTTTATTGTCTTATAGTTGCTGATAGTAGTCTCTTATGATTCTTTATATCTCTGTGTTTTCTGTTGTGATTTCTCCATTTTCATTTTTAATTTTGTTGATTTGATTCTTCTCCTTTTTTTTCTTGATGAGTCTGGCTAATGGTTTGTCTATTTTATTTATCTTCTCAATGAACCAGCTTTTAGTTTTGTTGATTTTTGCTATAGTCTCCTTTGTTTCTTTTTCATTTATTTCTGCCCTATTTTTTATGATTTCTTTCCTTCTATTAATCCTGGGGTTCTTCATTTTTTCTTTTTCTAGTTGCTTTAGGTGTAAAATTAGGTTGTCTATTTGATTTTTCTCTTGTTTCTTGAGGTAAGCTTATATTGCTATGAACCTTCCCTTTAGCACTGCTTTTACTGAATCCCATGGGTTTTGGGTTGCTGTGTTTTCATTTTCACTTGTTTCTATGCTTATTTTGATTTCTTTTTTGATTTCTTCCATGATATGTTGGTTATTTAGATGCATGTTTAGCCTCCAGATATTTGTATTTTTAATAGTTTTTTTTTTTCCTGTAGTTGACATCTTACCACATTGTGATCAGAAAAGATGCTTGAAATTATTTCAATTTTTTTGAACTTACTAAGGCTAGATTTATGGCCTAGGATATGATTTTTCCTGGAGAATGTTCCATATGCTCTTGAGAAAAAGATGGAATTCATTGTTTTGGGGTAAAATGTCCTATAGATATCATTTAGGCCTAACTGGTCCACTGTATCATTTAAAGTTTGCGTTTCCTTGCTAATTTTCTGTTTGGTTGATCTATCCATAGGTGTGAGTGGGGTATTAAGGACCCCACTATTATTGTGTTACTGTTAATTTCCCCTTTCATCCTTGTTAGCATTTGCCTTACATATTGTGGTGCTCCTATGTTGGGTGTATATATATTTATAATTGTTATATCTTCTTTTTGGATTCATCTTTTGATCATTATGTAGTATCCTTCTTTGTCTCTTTTCACGGCCTTTATTTCAAAGTCTATTTGATCTGAGTATTGGTACTCTTGCTTTCTTTTGGTCTCTATTTGCATGAAATATCTTTTTCCAGCCCTTCACTTTCAGTCTGTATGTGTCTCTTGGTTTGAGGTGGGTATCTTGTAGACAACATATGTAGGGATCTTGTTTTTTATCCATTCAGCCAGTCGTCGTCTTTTGGTTGGGGCTTTCAACCCATTTATATTTAAGGTAATTATTGATAAGCATTATCCTATTGAGGGAGAAGGCAATGGCAACCTACTCCAGTACTCTTGCCTGGAAACTCCCATGGACAGAGGAGCCTGGTGGGCTGCAGTCCATAGGGTCGCTGAGGGTCGGACACGACTGAGCAACTTCACTTTCACTTTTCACTTTCATGCATTGAAGAAGGATATGGCAACCCACTCCAGTGTTCTTGCCTGGAGAATCCCAGTGATGGGGAAGCCTGATGGGCTGCCTTGTATGGGGTCATACAGAGTCAGACATGACTGAATCAACTTAGCAGCAGCAGCAGCGTGATCCCATCGCCATTTACTTTGTTGTTTTGGGTTTGAGTTTATAAACTTTTTCTGTGTTTCCTATCTAGGGAAGCTCCTTTAGCATTTGTTGAAGAGCTGGTTTGGTGGTGCTGAATTCTCAGCTTTTGCTTGTCTGTAAAGCTTTTGATTTCTCCTTCATATTTAAATGAGATCCTTGAAGGGTATAGTAATCTTGGTTGTAGGTTTTTCTCTTTCATCACTTTAAGTAAGTCCTGACATTCCCTTCTGGCCTGAAGAGTTTCTATTGAAAGATCAGCTGTTATCCTAATGGGGGTATTATTTGTTGCTTTTCCCTTGCTGCTTTTAATATTTGCTCTTTGTGTTTGATCTTCATTAGTTTGATTAATATGTGTCTTGGGGTCTTTATCTTTGGGTTTATCCTGTTTGGGACTCTCTGGGTTTCTTGGACTTGGGTGGCTATTACCTTCCTCATTTTAGGAAAGTTTTCAACTATTATCTCCTCAAGTATTTTTCATGGCTTTTCTTTCTTTCTTTTTTTTTTTCTTCTGGGACTCCTATGGTTTGAATGTTTGGGTGTTTAACATTGTCCCAGAGATCTATGAGGTTGTCCTCAGTTCTTGTAACTTTTTTTCCTCTCTGCTTCATTGATTTCCACCATTCTATTCCACCATTGATTTCCACCTCACCTATCCTATCTTCTTCCTCAGTTATTCTACTGTTGGTTTCCTCCAGAGTGGTTTTGATCTCAGTTATTGCATTATTCATTATTGATTGACTCTTCTTTATTTCTTCTAGGTCTTTGGTAAACATTTCTTGCACCTTCTCAATCTTTCTCTCTAGTCTATTTATCTGTGTAACTCTATTTTGTTTTCAAGATTTTTATACCATCTTTACTATCATTATTCCAAATCCTTTTCCAGGTATTCTCCCTATCTCCTCTTCTTTTGTTCGGTTTGATGGGTATTTATCATGTTCCTTTACCTGCTGAACATTTCTCTGCCTTTTCATTTTGTTTAGATTGCTGTGTTTGGGGTGGCCTTCCTGTAAGCTGGAAGTTTGTGGTTCTTCTTTATTGTGAAACTAGCTCCCTGTGGGTGGGGTTGGATGTGGTTTGTCAAGGTTTCCTGGTTAGGTGTTGGGACCAGCCCAACAACAATCTGACATGAGGGAGCAGTGCTGCAGAAGAATAAAGAAAAGTAAGACTCAGAAATAAGGTGGGGATTCGGGGCTGATGCCATTTGCAGGCAAAAGCCAAGATTCCTGATCCTTGCAGGCTTTTTATTGCTAACATCTACTTCCTTGTGTGTGCTCTAAAGACATCTGTTTTTTACAATTTCAGTTTGGGGATAATGATATACAATGCACAGTCCTCAATGTCAAAACTTCAGGCCTTTCATGACTATGTTTAGCCCTTCAGCTAGTGATGACCTTTCTCAGCAACTCCCTCAAGGCTCTGGTCATGAGAACAATCACTAATATTTTTCCATCAATCACATCACTACTTCAGCATCTTGTTTTCAAGATGGTTTTCCATGATGTACTTTTTACTGCTCCTAGCCCTTTGCCTGGGGGTGACGAGAAAGTCATTCTTATTCTTCAAAGAAACCCTGTTAATTATAGTACAGGTCTGTGCGTAGCACATTCCCTATAGTTAGGGAAGCTTGCGTCTGTGTTCTGGTGGGTAGAGCTGTGTCTCTTCTCTCTGGAGTGCAATGAAGTGTCCAATAGTAAGTTTTGGGGTGTCTCTGGGCTTGGTGTTACTTTGAGCAGCCTGTATTTTAAGGCTCAGGGCTGTGTTCCTATGTTGCTGGAGAATTAGCATGGTATGTCTTGCTCTGGAACTTGTTGGCTCTTGGGTGTAGCTTGGTTTCAGTGTAGGTATGGAAGCTTTTGGATGAACTCTTGTTAATTAACATTCCCTGGAATCAGGAGTTCTCTGGTGTTCTCAACTTTTGGATTTAAGCCTCTTGCCTCTGACTTTCAGTCTTATTTTTAAAGGAGCCTCAAGATTTCTGCATCCTTACAGCACAGATGATAAAACATCTAGGTTAATGGTGAAAAGATTCTCTACAGTGAGGGACACCCAGAGAGGTTCACAGAGTTACATGGAGAAGAGAAGAGGGAGGAGGGAGATAGATAGAGGTGTCCAGGAGGAGAAGAGGTGGAGTCAAAAGGGGAGAGACCTATCTAGCGAGTAATCAGTTCCCCAAGTGTTCTCCAGAGCCCAGAACAGATTCACAGAATTAAGTAAAGAAGAGAAGGGGAAGGGAGGAAATAGTGGTGACCTGGGGGAGAAAAGGGAGAGTCAAGGGGGGAGAGCTATCAAGCCAGTAATCATACTCCTAAGTGAAAATGGATACTGAAGATTAGTTTCTTAAAGGTATAAAATTGATAACAAATACCCAAAAGCAAAGATTGAAAATCTAGAGCAGAGTTTGGACTCTCAAAAATACATTAAAAATACAAAACAAAATCAATCACAAAGATTACAAAATATATATATATGAAATTTGCTTTAAAAATAGGGTCTTTTTTGAGGGGCAAGGTAATAGCAGGTTATAAGAATGAAAATTAAGGGAGTAATAAAGAACTTAAAAAAATTAAGAATTGATAGTAGTAAAAATATATCTAGGTATTTCTCTGGAGCTGTTGCAGGCAGTGTGGGATCAGTTCAGTTTCAGATAGTTCCTTGTTCCAGCTAGTACTTCTTCTCAAGGTCTATAGGCCCCTTCCAATGCTTATTCAGTGCTAACTACAGGATTTTAATCTGTTGCACCTGTCACTTCCAGAGTGGTTCCCTCTTGTTTGTTTATTTTGGCTTCCTCTGCAGGTCTCTTCCGGAGAAGGCAATGGCAACCCACTCCAGTACTGTTGCCTGGAAAATCCCATGCACGGAGGAGCCTGGTGGGCTTCCATCTATGGGGTCGCAAAGATTCGGACATGACTGAAGTGACTTAGCAGCAGCAGCAGTTCTCTTCAGGGTCTAATTTCCTCTGTGACACAAGGGGGTGAAGGTGGTCCCTTATTTAGGCTCACTTGTTCAGTTGCATTGTGGGGAGGGAGGAATGCTGCAAATAAATATCACTGGTGTGTGTGGGGAGTGCTTGCAGTGTATGGACCACACTGGGTTTGCCCCAGCTCACGGCAGCATGTGCTTCCCGGGTCTACACTGCTCAGGCTTCAGGTTGCTCTGCAGTGGCACTGTCCAAAGTGGGCCCTGTGTTTGGTGCACTTCCCAGGTCTAAGCTGCTCAGGTACAGGTCCTCAAGTACTCCGCAAGGGCACAGACTCAGTTGGGCATGGGTTTTGTGCCCTTCCAGGTCCAAGCAGCTCAGGTGATCAGGTCCTTGGTGAGCGCACTGTCCCAGCTGGGTCGTGCATCTTAATTACCTTCCTGGTCCCAGCCGCTCAGTTTCCCAGGTGCCCCATGAGAGTGATGGCTCAGGTGTGCCATGTGTCTCCTCTGGGGAGCTGATCTCAGGTTGTGACCTTCCTGGCAGATGTCAACTCTCCAGGATCCCAGGAAGACGTGGTTAGCAGCTGGAAGCCTGCTCACAGTTTGGTGGAGAATGCCGGTCTCTGGGGTTGAGATTGCACCTTGCCTTCCAGATCTGGCTGTCGCATGCCTGCCTCTCTGCGTCTGGCGGGGGGAGGGGCCGGTCTGCAGCCGGCTAGATCTCCATTGGTCTTTGCTCAATCCTTCTTTATCTATTCATCTGTTGATAGACATTTAGTTTGATTCCGTGTCCTGCTATTGTAATTAGAGCTGCAGTGAACATTGGGGTACATGTGTCTTTTTTAAAATTTTGATTTCCTCAGGGTATGTGCCCTGTAGTGGGATTGCTGGGTCATATGGTGGCTTTATTCCTAGTTTTTAAAGGAATTTTAATACTGTTTTCCATAGTGGCTATATTAATTTACATTCCCAGCAACAGTGCAAGAGGGTTACCTTTTCTCCACACCCTCTCCAGCATTTCTTGTTTGTAGAATTTTTGATGATGGCCATTCTGACTGGTATGAGATGATATCTCATTGTAGTTTTGATTTGTATTTCTCTAATAATGAATGATGTTGAACATCTTTTCATGTAATTATTAGCCATCTATATCTTTTCTTTGGAGAAATGTCTGCTTAGGTCTTTTGCCCACTTTCTGATTGGGTTATTTGTTTTTCTGGTATTGATTTATATAAGCTGCTTGTATATTTTTGAAATTAACCTGTTGTCAGTTTCATTTGCTATTATTTTTTCCCATTCTGAGGGTTGTCTTTTCACCTTGTTTACAGTTTCCTTTACTGTGAAAAAGCTTTTAAATTTACTTAGGTCCCATTGTTAATTTATTTTTTTATTTCCATTACTGTAGGAGGTGGGTCATAGAGGATCTTGCAGTGATTTATGTCATAGAGTGTTCTGCCTATGTTTTCATCTAAGATTCTATAGTTTATAGTCTTATATTTAGATCTTTAGTCCATTTTGAGTTTATCTTTGTGTATGGTCTTAAGAAGTATTTTAATTTCATTCTTTTACATGTAACTATCCAGTTTTCCCAGCAGCACTTATTGAGGAACCTATCTTTTCCCCATTGTATATTCTTGCCTCCTTTGTCAAAAATAAGGGTACCAGTGATTTTGTTAGTGTTTTGGTTACAAAAATGTAGAAGTTTTGAAAGATTTACTGTTGGGGGCCAGCATGAGGAATCCTGCCCGTCACAAGGTCATGCGGAAGGAAGCCTGACAAACACAAGGACATGATCAGGTTTCAGGGGTTCCCCCTGGAATTTCCTGAGCATCCACCCCCCCAAAAAATAAGAATCTGCCGGCCTTTGTACTCTGCTTTTCCACTCTTCTGATATTCTCTGGAAAAAGTCAATTCAGGGCTTTAGTCTTCTGCATTTGAAAGGGATGTTTCCGTTAAACTCCCTCTGATAGCTTGTCTAACAGGTTCCCCAGACCTCTTACAGATTGTGAATTGCTTACAGCCCCCAACCGAGAGGCACAAAGCTTAAAAGCATCTTAAAGATATAAAACCTTTTCTAAAGAGTTAAAAATTATATTGGTAGAAGGTTTTCACTGTTGACTCAATGACTGCTGCCAGACCTCCATATTCTTTATCTTTTAGGCACCTGGGAGGATGTTAATCAATGTAATCGGGATATGGAAAAGGATAGATAGTAGTTTTGATGTTAGCAACACTAGACTTTTGAGTTAATTACTTTTCTTTGTTATATATCACTGCACTCCTCTTGTGTCCTTGCTATGTAAGAATGTAACTTTATTTAGTGCTTTCTGAGATCAACACAAATAAGTCTTCTGGTTGACAAACCCTTATCAGAAAAAGGTTGTAAAATGTTAATTGGCTCTCTGGCTAGAAGATGATGTAAATCACCTAAGACTTGTGTATACAATTAGGTATGCAGAGAGAAAAGCCTGGTTTTGATAAGAGTCAGGGCTGCTGACGCCACATAATTTTGTATTACCCATTGATCTCTATGTACAATCAAAGGTATAAAAGGAGATTCTAGACAATAGAGGAGGGGACCAGTAGCTGGACTGGTTTCCCCCGTGTCTCCTCTTTATACTTTAATTTCAGGCTGAATTCCCATCTGGAGCTGGGAAGCTCATCATGTCTACCTACTTGCCCTGGCTTTTAAGATCTGTGAGAGAGAGAGCCCAAGGTGGGGCACTCTCCGATATTCAAACGGGTGCTGGTGGCCTAACGTAGATGGTGCAAGCTCCTTGTCTGGAGTTTTATTGGCTTTCCCCATAAACCAAGTTATTCAGCCTCTTTTCTCCACTTAATTTTCCTATTACACTATCTCTTCCTAATCTAATCTTACATTAATAAATAAATAAATAAGTTTTCCTTGCCGACGCCATCCACCCTTCGAATCACCCTGAATCCACCGGGGCTGGACCCCGGCAATTTACCCCTAAGCTTGTACTGTAGGCAGTGTTATTTTTAACGAACATTTTTGCAGAATGCATCATTTTTCAGGAACAAGTATATTGTATTATAATAGAAATCCTGTGCTTTGTTTATACTTAGTGGATGCTTAATAAATGCTGACAGATTTTTTATTATTAACTATATCACAAGAATTTTAAAAAGTGGTTGTACTGTACTGACAATGAACCAAATTACAAGATCGCTTGAATTGTTTAGAATATAAAAGCTTTAAAAGTAATTCTAATTTGCATGGTATAGTTGTTACTACTATTTTAGAGAAGCAGATATAACTTTTAATTTTCAAAGATTAGTTTGAGAAACTGAGTAACAGGAAACCATACTTGTTTTTCAAACCATTTGCAAACTGTAAAAAAGCAGCTGGTCACAGGGTGCACAACCATTAAACTGTGGTCCTATTGACAATCCTTGGCTTGACAGGGACACTCATCACTGGCAATTCTGCAATATTTACAGTCTGTGTAAAAATTTCACCCTGGGCAATTCATGTTCTGTTGTCTACTTTGATGAACTTTGTGTATGGCACTGCCTCACTCAAGGTAGTGGAAGTTAGCAAAACATCTACTCCAGAGTTAAAAACATTCACAAAATCACTAGCAATGAGCCATCTCACTTTCTCTGCTTTGATAAAATAGTTCTCATGGTTTTCTTTTAATAAGAAAGTTTCCTGAGAGGATTCTTTCTCTCACCACATCATTGAACCCTTCTTGTTTAGTTGCAGCATACATGGCCCCAGTAGACACATTAATGTCAAATTAGTGACCATATTCTAACCTATCAAATCTTGCTATATTTGATGCCAGTTCTGATGTACACAGTACATGGTAGCAGACAACTTAATAACTGGTTGGGGCAGGGACACTTCAATTACTTTGGCCCCCTCAGGCTCAAAGAGATTAGTAGCTTTGGACCAAAGAGATTGTACTTCACTCGACAATTCTGGTATAAGATATTCCTTTGGAATTCCTATATATCATTTGCTCACATCTGTTAAACTGGGAAGCATAAATGGTTTTAACAGGATCTTGAATTGTGGTAGAATCTTAAAGATCCTGCCCAGCTAGTATACTTAACACAATGGCTGCATCATCCACACATCTAGTTAAGATTCTGGGCACATCACTGAATTCACCAGGGGAATGAGGCCATGACAAGAAACTAAGTCATAGCTGGATTTTAAGCCAACAACCTCATAGTGGGCAGCTGGATTGTGGGCCGATCCTCTGGAATCTGGTCCTAAAGCAATGAAGTAAGTGAATGCTGACACAGACACTGCACTCCCCCCTGAGCTTCCTCCAGTTATAAGCCAACTTGAATCCTTACTCTCACCATGAGACTTCTGCTTCCTCTTTTCTCTATATTGTTTGAATAACTCCATGGGTTTTCAATTGGTCCAAAAATGCCATCTGTGCTTCTGTATCCCATAGCAGACTCATCTGAGTTTGTTTTTTACCATTAACAGAGCTCCCTGATCCAGCAACCTCTGTGGAATTTAAGGTGATACGTAACTTTTCAGTATGTTTGATGCACAGGTTGTCTCAATGCCAGATGTGCTAAAGTTGTCTTTTACTGCAATAGGAATTTCATCTAAATCCCCTAGTGAGTGACCTTACATCTTTTCTCTGATTCTTCAACTTGCTTTAAGACCACTTCTTCTGATACAGTAACTTGGTCTTCTTCTTGATAAAGGAGAGCTATCTTTGACAGAGCTCAGTTGGAGTAACCTGGCCTTGTTCTAGTGCCACAAAAACTTCTTGGAGGGTCCAACCCAATGTGGTTCTTCTGCCCTGCCTGCCACCACCAGGGCCTGGTGACAAAGGAGGAAGAGGAACAGTTGTTCTTTTGAAGTAGAAGGTGGTTATCAAATTTGCAGCTTTATGGCATAATAGATAAGGGTGTCAAGGATTTGAAGGCTATTTATGAGGTTTAGGGTAGTAGGTTACTATGCATATCCATTTACTTTTTCGAACATCATCACATGCTTGTTTCAGTTGCTCCCTGTGTTGGTTAAGATTCTGTGCCTGTAGGTCGTAGAATTATGCATGGTAAAGCTACTTTTCACAGAAATATAGTTTGTTTTTCACTCATGCAAGAAACCTTGTAAGGCTTTGTATCTCTTTTCTGGGGCTGCCATAACCAAGTACTACAAACCAGGGCGTTCAAACAATAGAAATTTATTGTTTCCCAGTTATGGAGGTTGGAAGTCTGAAGTCAAGGTGTCAGCAGGGTCACTGATCCCTCTGATTTCTGGTCACAGGGAGATTCTTTCTTTGCCTCTTCTAGATTTTGGTGGTTGCAGGCAAATCTTGGGTTCCTTGATTTTTAACTGCCACCACTCCAGTTTCCGTTTTCTTCAGGTGGCTGTTTCTGCCTGTGTTTTCTCTGGGTCTCCTTATAAGGACATCAGTCATATTGGATTCAGGCCAACCTGACTCCAGTATGATTGCATCTTAATCAGACCCTAATTCCAAATAAAGTCATGTTTTGATGTAACTGGAGTTCCTAGAGAGGACTTCAGCATATCTTTTGGGAGAGGGATATAATTTAACCTGTAACAAGCTCCATGGCTAGTATGATCCTCCATGCATTGACCCTGACCCCGCTGGCAGCCCCCAAGACCCAGGCCATGCGGTGGAGAAAGGTCCTGCTTGTTGTCACCCTCCACTGACCTGGATTTAGTCACGTGGCTGCTCCTATCTACTCAGGAGGCTGGAGAGACAGGGCCTCTTTCCAGGTTGCCATGTGCAGCTAAAACCCAAGGTTTTGTTAGCACAGAAGAAAGAGAGCAGGTTTTGAAGACAGCCAGTAGTCTCTGCCATATGTTCATAGTACTTGGGGGTAGGGGTGGGAGTGGTCTCTGTTGTTCAATTTCTTTCCCACTGTGTGTTTTCTCATTGAATTATTTCTAGCATTTAAAGGGTAAGAGGGAGTTTCCTGTATATGATTATATTAGTTTTCTAATGATTTTCAAGACTTTATTTTATTCAGCTAAATTGCATTGATTAGTTCCTATTAATAATTGGTGAGGAAAATAGCAAGAAGTGGAAGATGTGATCATTGTGTTGAGGAGGAGAGGACTTTGACTAAGCAGCAGAGACAAGTGTTTGTGAAAAGATGCTTGTGAAAAGTAAGAAAGAGATAGAGACTTAATAGCATTATCTTTTAAGAATGATGATTTTAATGATAGTTAATGACAAGCAGTGATAGGGATTTGATACACAGGAGGAGGAAAGCAGAGTAAGGCTTTCCTTTGGAGTTTCTTCCATAGGTCTTATGTTCCCAGCCTGTCCTTTGCCACCTGACTGCTGAAGGCCTGGGAATGACCTTCCTCTCTGTGTTCCCAGCAGTGTCGCATGGTGCTTGGAACCTGGTGGGATACAGTAAATACTTACGGAATCATTTTCTGTCAAAACCTGTTTGTATTATTAATGACACAATAAAAATGTCCTGATTCTTGATGTCTTCAAATTTGGAGACATATTTATTCTTTAAAGGGGAGCCAGTATACTCGTTAAGAAAGTTACAAAGATAGTTCCATGGCCTGGAACTCTTGTATGTGTGTGTACGTATATACACACTATAAGCTATATGTGTATACTGTATGTACTTTACTATATGCTATAATAGTTTATACTACATATTATTTAGTATTTCTAATGACCTAACAAAATACAGTTGTAAAATATATTGCAAATCTCATGGAAGCAATTATTTTGCTTGTGTTTTGTTCCTACAGTTTTAAACAATCTGTGTCTTTTCTTTTTCTGTAGGACTTTTTGTTACTTGATGAGCTACCACAGTGCGATCATCAGCTGCCATCAGATGGTAAAACAGTTGTGAACGTGCAAGACTTCACTGCTTTTTGGGATAAGGTAACAAATCCTTAATTTCACGATTGTGACTGCTAAAGTACAACTGTGATATAGATTTTGAGGATTTTGAGATTTTAAAAACGATACAAAATGTGACTTGCCCATTTACCATGAAAGTATGTTATAAAAATTCTGAATCAGGAATGAGGTTTGCAATTAACAGAGATTAAAAATAAAGATGGTTGTTTTGAGGCACTAGCCTGCAGTAGGTCTTTTCCTTGCCTCAAAACTTTGTGTCTCAGATTCATTTGCCTGTCATGTGGTGAGCAGAGTGAGGTTAGACTCGGGAACAATTAGGCTTAGCCACCCAGGATTCTTGCTGCTTGTGGCTAGCCAGCACCAATCTGGGAATATTGGACCAAGACCCTAGCAGCTGCTGGGATCGTTTGTCCTGAGGTTCTTTCCTTCAAGATTCCCTGAATGGGTACTGGCTTCCCTCAGAGCTTGACAATTGAGACAAGGAACTGACAAACTTCTAGAGTCAACAGACTTGATTTCGATTGTAGGGTGAGTCTACTCAATTTGATAGCTGATTCAACCAGTTCACTTGTTTTATGTGTCATTTTGTGTTAAGAGCCAACGGGCTTGATTTTGAAGGGTAAGTTGCTCCGGTGCACATCAGGAACATTTTTTCCCTCAACCTGGGCTTTGCCTTTACAGGGCAAGCTAATTTGGTTGGGTACCCATTTACAGAGGGGAGGTGTTGTTGGATTCTACCCTGAATCAGTTCATTGGAAACTAGTTCTCATGGGGCAAGCCCACCAGAGCTCATATGTAGGGTAAATTTATTTACCTGATTTGGGAACTGGTCCAGTTGGAACTGGTTCATTTGGGAGCTAGTTCTTGTGGGAGTGGGTAACTTAGATAGAATTAGTTTATTTGTTTTATAGGGTAAATTTATTTACCCTGTTGGTGGCCAGTTCATCTGTATGCATTGATGCTGGAATCTGTCTTGTACCATTTTTGTTGGAAATTGTCTACATCTTTTGTGTTTTGCAAAAATGGGAAATAGTTCATCTGTCCTGAAGGAAAGATCTTTGGGGTGCATATTAGATATGTTAAGATCAAAAGAGCAATGGCCTCTGTATGGCTCACAATTAAACAATCTGGTAGTCAGAAGTGCTTTACAAAGGAGAGGAAAGCTCTGGTAATGAACATGCCTGGGGGACTCCCTTGGACTTGAGGCATCCAATTCTAATTTTCCCTACAGGAAGTCCAGAGAAAGAAATGGCAAACCACTGTGGTATTCTTGCTTGGAGAATTTCATGGACAGAGGAACCTGGTGGGCTACAATCCATGGGATTACAAAGAGTCAGACACGACTGAGAGACTAATTCTTGCTAACACTAAAAATAAAGTCATCCCGAGGCATTTGATATGTTGTTATTTATCTCACTTTCAAGAGAACTTTCAAAGGGTTATTATATTTTGAACTTGAAGTAAATGCATTTATAATATTAGAATATGTAGGATTGGAGAGATAAAATGCTGCCATATAGAAAGGGTTAACTAACAAATACACAATCAGTTGTTAGAGACCAGAGACTTTGGATATAATCACTGTATGTTTTTTGCCTTAATGTTATCAAATATCTTATTACATAGCATGCGTGATTTGGATCTTTGCTGTGGGGTAGGGTGGAGCTCCTCTATCCTAAGCTTCTGGATGGTTCTGGCTACTTTGGTGGCAGCCAGGGGCAGGAGGAGAGAGCAGGTGGGCATAGTGAGTACCAGTGATTCCAAGTTGAAGGGTTGTACTGTGTGGCAAGCTGACAGGGAGAACTGGTGATATCACAAAGATTTTCCCAGAACTTGGTTTATTTCTGAAATTTAGCAAATAGGAAAAACAATAGGGACCACTCTCCAAAAGTTCTCAAGTTTGCGCTCCCAGTGCAGCCCTGTTACAGACAACTGAAAGTCTCCTCTCGTCTCCAACTTTATAGTTCTTTCTGCACCTCCTCCTGTATCAATGTGGATTGATCAGGAGACCCAAACCTGCAGCAGGGGAGAGGGGATTCCATGCAAGAAATTAGTTACATAGGAGATGAAAGAACAAAAAAGTGCAAAGCAGTGGTGGATGAGGCAGCTCAGTGATTAGCAAAGGCAGGAAGCTGCTCCCACCCCAGGACTGGAAGGACTCAGGAAGGAGACACCTCTACCAGAGGGTCCACCCTCCAGATCAGAGTCTGGGAGCCTGGCTGCTGTCAGAGTGGGGACCACAGAGCAAATGTCCAGGCTCTGTAGACTCCTCCTGTCTTTCATGCCGGTGACAATGTTGTGCCACCTGCATTGTGTTCACCTACTTCTGACTCAGCACCTTTCATCTCCACCAGCAAGACAGTAGTATGTTCTATGTAAATATATAGAACAAATATATACAACCACATCCCTACACCATTTGCACATGGGAACTCATACAAGGTGCCTGACCTACCCTACCTTAATAGAGTAGATTTGCCTCCTGCTTGGAATTTCTTGTCATAATCTACTTGAAGCATTTATGGAAAGCACCACTGAAATTCCATTATAATACTAACTTTATGTGAATGTTGACACATACATTGCATGTTGTTTTTCAGTCACTAAGTTGTGTCTTTTCATAGCTATTTGTAAGGCCTCCCCAGACAACCATTTTGCTTTTTTGCATTTCTTTTCCATGGGGATGGTCTTGATCCCTGTCTCCCGTACAATGTCACGAACCTCATTCCATAGTTCTTCAGGCACTCTATCTATCAAATCTAGGCCCTTAAATCTATTCCTCACTTCCACTGTATAATCATAAGGGATTTGATTTAGGTCATACCTGAATGGTCTAGTGGTTTTCCCTACTTTCTTCAATTTGAGTCTGAATTTGGTAATAAGGAGTTCATGATCTGAGCCACAGTCAGCTCCTGGTCTTGTTTTTGTTGACTGTATAGAGCTTCTCCATCTTTGGCTGCATAGAATATAATCAATCTGATTT